>JAJOOH010012519.1:0-10338 GCA_029582605.1 Solanum gracilifrons
ACTATTGCAGACATTATTGGGATTTCTCCTGGCATTTTTTCTCATAAAATCCAACTCATGCCGAATCACAAGCCTAGTATTGAGCACCAAAGGAGACAAAATCTTCCTATGCAAGAGGTAGTCAAAAACGAAATCATCAAGTGGTTGGATGTTGGAGTCATTTATCCCATTGCAATAGTAGTTGGGTTTGTCTTGTTAAGTGTGTGCCCAAGAAAGGTGGTATTATTGTGGTACCTAATGCGAAAAATAAGCTTGTTCCGATGCGGCCAGTTAATGGATGGAGAGTACGCATTGACTACTGAAAGTTAAATACTGGGACAGAAAAGGACCACTTCCTTATGTCGTTCGTGGATCAGATGTTGGACCGCCTTGCTGGTAAGGGTTGGTATTGCTTTTTTAATGGTTATTCGGGCTACAATCAAATCTCCATAGCTCCTAAAGACCAAGAGAAGACTACCTTAACTTGCCCTTATGGGAATTTCGCCTTCAAACGGATGACATTTGGGTTGTGTAATGCTTCAGCGACCTTCCAACGTTGCATTGTGTCGATATTTTCTAATATGGTGGAGGACACTATTGAGGTATTTATGGATAATTTCTCTATAGTAGGTGACTCATTTGATAGTTGTTTGGATCATTTGGCCGAGGTACTTAAACGGTTTGAGGAGTGCAATCTTGTGCTTAATTGGGAAAAGTACCACTTCATGGTGAAAGAGGGGATAGTTCTGGCCCATCGGATTTCTGAGAAGGGTATTGAGGTTGATAGAGCTAAAGTTGAGGTATAGAAAAGCTTTCACCACCTATCTCATTTAAAGGTGTTAAAAGTTTTCTTGGGCATGCAGATATTTATAGGAGGTTTATCAAGGATTTCTCCAAAAATGCACACCCATTATGCAAATTCCTCGAAAAGGAGTGTAAGTTTGATTTTTATGATGCTTGTCTGAGAGCTTTTGGAGAGTTGAAAGAAAAGCTAGTTTCTGCACCTATCATTATTTCACCGGATTGGGGGCAACCGTTTGAAGTGATATGTGATGTGAGTGTAGTGGCGCTTGGTGTGGTATTAGGACAAAGGCGAGAGAAGATTCTGCATCCTATTTACTATGCCAACAAAGCTCTAAATGTGGCTCAAAACAACTATACAACTATTGAATATGAACTCTTGTTGTGGTTTTCGCATTCGGGAAATTTTGATCCTTCTTGCTTGTTACAAAGGTCATAGTGCATATTGACCATTCTGCATTGAGGTAAGTGATGGCTCAAAAGGATGCAAAACCGAGGTTAATTAGGTAGGTGTTATTGCTGCAAGAGTTTGATTTTGAGGTGAAAAATAGAAAAGGGACTGAAAATCAAGATGCCGATCATTTGTCCCAATTAGAGGAGGAAGCGATGCTCAAGCTAGGAGATGGGGGTAAAATTAATGATGTTTTTCCAGACGAACAGGTATTGGCTGCTTCTCATGATCTTATTCCTTGGTTCGCAGACTGTGGTAACTACTTGGCAAGTGATCTGGCTCCATCGAATTTGTCGTTTCACCAAAGGAAAAAGTTTCTGCATGATCTGAAGAAGTTATTTTGGGATGAGCCTTATTTGTTTTGTAATTGTGCTGATGGGATAATTCGTCGTTATGTGCCCGAGGTTTAGATATGAGTATACTAGAGGCGTGTCACCCTTCAGCTGTTGGTGGGCATCATAGTGGTATTCATACTGTGCATAAAATTTTACAGTCTCTGTATTACTGGCCTACCATCCACAAAGATTCTCATGATTTCTCCAAGTCTTGTGATCATTGCCAAAGAGAAGTAGGAATTTCAAAGAGGCAAGAGCTACCTATGAATCTAATATATGTGATTGAGTTGTTTGATGTATGGGGCATTTATTTTATGGGTCCATTTGTGAGTTAACATGGGATGATGTATATTCTTGTTGCGGTTGATTATATGTCGAAATGGGTGGAAGCAATTGCTCTTTCAAACAATGAAGGTAAAAGTATCACCTCATTCCTGAAAAAGAATATTTTTTCTAGATTTGGTACACCTAGGGCGATTATCAGCGATGGAGGTTCCCACTTTTGTAATAAGTTGTTCAGGGCATTGCTAGAGAAATATGGAGTCCGTCAAAATGTAGCCACTCCTTACCATCCGCAGTCTAGTGGTCAAGTTGAACTATCCAACAGAGAGATAAAGCAAATCCTTGGTAAGACTGTGAATGCAAACCGAACTTATTGGTCAAGGAGGCTTGCTGATGGTCTATAGGCCTATCACACCGAATTCAAAACTCCCATAGGTATGTTCCCCTACAAATTTCTTTATGGGAAGTCTTGCCATTTGCCGGTAGAGCTAGAGCATAAGGCTCTGTAGGTGCTAAAGAAGTTCAATTTGGATTGGGGCACCGCATCGAGTCAAAGAATGAATGACATGAATGAGCCTGATGAGTTTCACTGAAAATCTTATGAAAGTTTAGCCTTGTACAAGGAGAAGATAAAGAAGTATCATGATCAAAAGATTGAAAAGGATGAATTTGTTGTAGGTGATGTAGTACTTCTATTCAACTCAACGTTGTGCTTGTTTCTGGGCAAGCTCAAGTCCAAGTGGATGAGGCCATTCATAGTCACTCAAGAGGTTTGCGTCATGTCGTGACGTTAAATCAAGCACTGCTTTGGAGGCAACCCAAAATGTACAATCTAGCCAACTCTAGGTTTTTCTTTTCATTATAGGAGTTTTATTCTTTTATTTTAATTTATGTAATTCTTTAGATATGTGTTTTATTTTTGCATTAATGTTGGCTATATATAGAATACGGTCCGTGTCTAAAAAATGTCAATAAAATGTAAAAAGAAAGACATCATGGTTGCTACATGTGCATGGATAAACAAATGAATCTGCACAAAATAGGTTGTGCAGAGGTCTACGGACCCCATCGACTGTCCGTGGATCCATCCACGGACTGTGAATGGTGTTCGTAGACCTCTAGGTAAGTCCTCCAAAAGTCTAAGTGTTAGAGTGACCTACTGACTGGACTTATGGTCCGTAGGTCGACCCACGGCCCGTGGACGGGGTATCGTGGGTCCAAACCTAGTGTTCTGCTTACCCGACCCTAGCCCCCTTTTAATAAAAATCCCTCAATTTTAAATTCATCCCCAACTACCCATATTCCCTCTTAACCGTTTCTAACCCCTCCAAATCCCAAAACTCCCTCATTAACTCTCCAAATCACGCTCCTCTCCCATACATATCCTCTCATCTCCCATAATTCCCTTATTTTCTCCCAAAAATCATCACATTCTTCCCTTGCAAAAGATCTCTCTGTCCGGGTTCGGTGACAAAAGGCTAGCAAAAGGTCTAAGGAGTTCATTGCTATCACACACACACCCATTTCACTTACTTGTAAGGTAACACAACTTCACTGTAGTTCTGAATTTCATTGTTCATTGGGTCAATAATGCTAATCCGTCTTTTTGTGCTACTCCTAGGGCGGGAAGAAGATAAGAAAACGCGAAGCGTTCTCTTGCTTTCCCAACCAGTTGTTTCTAAAGACTTCCCTCTCTCGTCTGGATATTGCACCTTAGGGGCTTTTTCCTATCAAATTGCATGATAAAATATAGTTAGAAACACCCTTGGGACAATCGAATGTGAGTGTGTTGTTCATTTTAACCAAAATATCTCAAGTAATAGGCCAAATTTGAAGTTTTGACTTAGGGTTCATAGGGTTTGGTATGATAATTTGTAAATTCATGTTAAAATGGAAACCTAAGGATGATTAACTACCTAATAACTTGTTGAAGTTCACGTGTAGGCCTAATATGTTGTATAAGTTGAAAGAA
Organism: Solanum gracilifrons; assembly: GCA_029582605.1. NCBI lineage: Eukaryota > Viridiplantae > Streptophyta > Magnoliopsida > Solanales > Solanaceae > Solanum > Solanum gracilifrons. The sequence continues at coordinate 3,821 of JAJOOH010012519.1, forward strand.
ATGACACACCAGAAATTTGTCTAAAACATAGCACAGATCTGACCCACGAGACCCCGTCCACGGAGCGTAGGTTGGGTCTGTGGGTCTGGTGCACATGAAATAATAACTTCAGTGTCGAACCGCGGAGGTGGACTACGGTCCGTCGTTCCATCGATGGACCGTTCTACACATCCGTGGTTCACATCAGAGACACAACTTTTGTGTTCTGTGACCTACGTAGGGCACCTACGAACCATAGGTACCCACCATGGGTCAACAATTTTGGTACTACCCATAATTTTTTTGGTTTTTGGTTTTGATTTGTTTCTTGTTCTAAATTTTTTTGAGTGTGTTATTTGCTAGTTTTTGTAGTAACTAAGCTTCTACAGGTACTATGTCCCTAAAAAAGCTCCGACTTACGCGGCGAAGGGCAAGTTAAAATTAGTAGCACCATCCTTTTAGTTGATCGATGAGGATACTGATGCGGAGACTGACCTTGCATAAAAACCACGTCCTACCAGGACATTTCCCACTACACCACACACCACATCGAACCAAGCCCGATAGGTGCAAGCCAACGTGGTCACTGCCCCCTCTATCTGATGAAGGGGATACGCCGATCGGTTCACTGGCTGGCTCTGAGTACGCATCTGGTTCTAGCTCCGTCTCCGGCTCTAGCACTAATGGCATCACCACCTCATCCTCCGAGACGACAAGTGCGGGTGACATCCCAGTGCCACCGAATACCGATCATGCACCAGTTTCTGGGGAGCCCAATTGATAGTGTGTATATGGCCAGTACCAGATATATAGAGATGCTCGAATGCTGACTGAGCAGGACAAGATGGATCGTCTAGTCACTGAGGATTGCTGGGTTCTCACAGGCAATATCCATACTGCGCCCGACATCCATATTCTCTTCCAGAGGCATAGGTGCGATTGGATGGCCTGTAGCCCAGGGTCCTTCAGTGAGGAGATAGTTAGGGAGTTCTATGCTTTCTACCCCGCCACTCTCAGAGGATCGATTGACAGACGGGCCATGTCTGCCGCCCATCCTCCACTCACGGCTACACTAGTGCGCGGGATTTCAGTTGACATATCATAGACCACTCTCCGCAGGTTCCTCTACGGTTCAGGCCACACTCTTCCTATCAACACGGTTGAGTTTAACTATCGCATGTATATTGTTCGGAGTGGGGCATTTAAGAGGAATGCCGATCAGAGAGAGACACTTTTGTGCTGGTTAGCCCGTCATCTTACTACAGACGGAGAGCGTGCCGAGTGGTCAGCACCCTTAGTTTCTGGGATGGAGGTCGACGTTGCCTGCCTTCTTATTGCGGAGATACATTAGAGGGCCTTTGAGGCCACAACCAATATCTTCAGTTGGTATGATAAGTGAAGAATCTCCCATGCACTTCTTCAACATGGAAATATGAAATATCGGATGAACTACTGCTAACTCTTGTGACAGCTCTAACTCATAAGCTACATTTACAATCCTTTTGGATATTCTGTAAGGACCAATATAGTGGGGACTAAGCTACCCCTTCTTACTAAATCTCATAACACCCTTCATCGGTGAAACTTTCAAGTATACCCAATCATCTACTTTAAACTCTAACTCCCTCCTCCTAACATCAGTGTAGGATTTCTGACGGCTCTGCATTGTTTTCAACCTCTCTTGAATAACTTTCACTTTCTCCATAGCTTGATGAACTAAGTCTGGTCCTATCAACCCAGCTTCACCAACCTCAAACCATGCAATTGGAGATCTGCATCTTCTCCCATAAAGAGCTTCATATAGAGCCATCTGGATGCTAGAGTGGTAACTATTATTTTAAGCAAACACAATGAGAGGTAGGTGATCATCCTAATTACCTTTAAGATCAATCACACTGGATCTCAACATATGTTCTAAGGTCTGAATAGTACCTTTTTCTTGACCATCTTTCTGAGGATGAAAAGCAGTACTCAAGTTCACCTTTGAACCCATGCTGTTTTGGAATGACTTACAAAACTGTGCAGTAAATTGGGCACCTTTATATGGAATAATGAAACCGAAACCCCATGAAGTCTAACTACCTCTTAAAGATACAACTTGGCATAATCCTCTACTGAATGGGTAGTCTGTACCAGCAAAATGTGGGCTGATTATTTCATTATATCAACAATCACCCAAATAGAATCATGTTGCCTGCTTGACCATGGAAACCCACTAATGAAGTACATATTAATCATCTCCCACTTCCATTCTAGAATCTCTATATTCTGAGCCATGCCATCAGGCCTTTGATGCTCTACCTTCACTTATTGGCAATTCGGACACTTAGCAACAAACTCTGCAATGCCCTTCTTTATACTACTCCACCAATAAACTTTTCTCAGGTCACGATTCATCTCTGTGGAACTTGGGTGAATGGAATATCTGGAGCTAAGAGCTTTCTCCTTAATCCTCTCTTGGAGTTCATCTACCCTTGGTACACACAACCTACCTTGATACCTCAATACGACATCTTTTCCCTTTGTCCATAAGCCATTACTTTTTGCTTATGAACATTTTCCTTCAATTCTAGCAATATGGGATCTTGGTCTTGTTTCTCTTTCACTTCTAACACTAATGATGATTCAGCCCCATTCATCACCACTACTCCTCCTTGTGTGGAATCCATTAGGCAAATTCCTAATCGTGCAAGGGTATGCATATCTCTTGCTAGATCTTTCTTATCTTCCTCAAAATGGGCGGTACTTCCCATAGAAAACCTGCTCAAGGCATCAGCAAAAACATTAGCCTTACATGGGTGATATAGAATACTAATGTCATAATCCTTGAGTAATTCTAACCACCTCCTCTGTATGAGATTAAGCTCTTTCTGACTAGACACATACTAGAGACTCTTGTGAACAGTGAACACATCTACATGAACACCATATATATAATCATGGCATATTTACAAAGCAAATACTACGACAGTGAACTCTAGATCATGGGTCGGATAATTCTTCTCATGAACTTTCAACTCTCTGGAGGCATAAGCTCTAACTTTGCCATGCTGCATTAACACACAACCCAAACCAACTCTATACGCATCACAATACACAATAAATCTTTGAGTACGTTTCGGTAAGGTTACTACTGGGGCAGTAGTCAACCTCTTTTTCAATTCCTGAAAGCTTTTCTCATAAGCTTCAGACCATTGAAACTTAACTGTCTTCTGAGTCAACTTGGTTAAACGAGAAGAAATGGATGAGAACACTTCTACGAACCTTCTGTAATATCCAGCCAACCCCAAGAAACTCCTAATATCAGTTGGACATTTGGGTCTAGGACAATTCTTCACTGCCTCTATTTTCTAGGTATCCATTCTAATTCCATCATCAGAAAAATGTGGCCTAAGAATTCCACAAAGTCAAGCCAAAACTAACATTTAGAGAACTTAGCATACAACTCCTTATCCTTAGAGTTTGGAGAACTATTCTGAGATGTCTAGCATGATCTTCTTTATTTCTTGAATAGATTAGAATGTCATCAATGAACACAATAACAAACATATCTAAATAAGGCTTGAATACTCTATTCATAAGGTTCATGAACGCTGCAGGCGCATTTCTTAAACCGAACAACATGACCAGCAACTCATAATGACCATAACGAGTCCTAAATATTGTCTTTGGAATATCACATTCAATTACTCTTAACTAATGGTGGCATGATATCCTGTCTATCTTAGAAAAAGAAGTAGCACCCTGAAGCTGATAAAAAAGATCATCAATTCTAGAAAGAGGATACTTATTCTGGACGGTAACCTTGTTCAACTTGCAGTAATCTGTACACATCCTAAGGGAACCATCATTACTCCTCACAAATAAGACTGGAGCACCCCAAGGTGAGACACTTGGTCGAATAAGACCCTTATCAAAGAGATCTTTCAACTAATCTTTTAGCTCTTTCAAGTCTGCTGGAGCCATTCTATATGGCAGAATAGAGATAGGACGAGTATCAGGAATGACTTCTATACCGAAATCTATTTCTCTCTCAGAAGGGGACTCTAGATAGATCATCATGAAATACTTCTTTAAACTCACTCACAACTGGAACTGACTGAATAAGAGGTGTCTCAACACTAGAATCATTAACTCGGACTAAGTGATAGACACACACCTTAGAGACTAACTTTCTTGCCTGAAGGTACAAAATAAAATGACCCATAGTCATTGCTGAACTCCTCCTCCACTCAAAGACTGGCTCATTAGGAAAGTAGAACTTGACAACTTGAGTCCTACAATCAATGGAGGCATAACAGGCATGAAGCCAGTCCTTACCAAGAATGACATCAAAATCTACCATGTCTTACTTATCGATGGTGCTCTTGTGATTAACGGAAATGGTACAATCACGATAGACACACTCAGCTAGAATAGACTCCCCAACAGGTGTAGAAACAAAAAAGGGCTCACAGAGTTTCTCAGGAAGAACATCAAATTTCATTGTAACATAAGGAGTCACAAAACATAAACTCGCTCATGGGTCTAGCAAATCATACACATTAGGAGTAAAGACTTTGAGCATACTAGTGACAACATTTAGAGAATTCTCTTGCTCTTGACGACTTGGAATAGCATATAGACGATTTGCTACTCCGCCTGCCTCTGAAGTAGCTCTTGTAGATAAAGTTATGTCTGGTGGAGCAACTTATGAATATTGGGCTCTATTGCCCTGATTCCCACTGCCTTGCCGATTCTTATGGCATTCTTTCATGAAGTGACCCTCTTGACCACACTTGAAACAAGCGGTGGAACCATCACGACACTTACTTGGGTAGTTCCTACCACACTTAGCCCATGTAGGAGACATTGTACCTCCTTGTGCCACACTACCCTATGACTGAGCACGTCTAGCTCTGAAGTTCTGCGAATTCTGACTAATATACTCACTTTTGTTCCTTGGTGCAGGTGCACTAGCAGATGATGGAGTAGGTCCCTTATGATTTTGTTGAAAGGAAGAACGGTTGAAATTACTCATTTGCTGCCTGGTCTCATTCCTTGTCTTAGCTTCATTGTTTCTAAACTCTTCCCTATCTCTCAGCTTCTCTTCCTCAACCTGCTACACATAAACAATCAACCTTGATATATCCATGTCCCTATTAACATAGTTGTCTTTTCCTCTTTGCTTGACAGACGAGACAACCTAGCAACAAATAGCCTCATCTTGCTCATAAAATTAGCAACCATCACCGGAACGTATAGGAAAATTTGGGTGAATTTCACGCTATACTCATGAACACTTGGTGAATCCTACTTACAGGTAAGGAATTCCTGTACCTTAGCTTCTCTCAGTTCCCGGGGAAAGAAATACCCCAAGCAAGCCTCCTTAGACATAGCCCAACTCAAAATCGGTGCATCCTCAGCCCTACCCTTCTTCCACTGGTCAAACCAAGTCCAATAAACATTCTTCAGTTGATATGCAACTAGTTCCACTCGCTCATCATCGACAACACGCATAACCTCAAATAACTTTTTCTGTTCCTCAATAAAACTTTCCGGATCCTCAGTAGTGCTTGAACTAGTAAAGCTTTGAGGATTCATCCTCAAGAACTCACGGATCCTCGAAGTATCAACCTCTTCCTGTAGAGTCCCTTTTTGTTTACGAACTTGGTTGGTCACAACTTGACTTAGCATTCGGATTTCTTCCCAAAATTCTGCATTGCTGACCTTTCCTTGGGGTCACTACAAGAAAGTGGAGATACAACGACATTTTCTAAATGTCGTATTATGATGTTTAAATGTCACAAATTTGTTTACCGACATTTAATTTACAGTTGGACCAAATGTCGTAAATTTTAGTGTTAGGGATTTTTCCGACATTTAGGTAATTGTCGGGAAGAATTTGTGACATTTATTTTGTGACATTTAGGTAAATGTTGAAAAGCATTTGTGTCATTTACTTTGCAGCATATATGTAAATGTTGGTAAGATTATTACGACATTTATTTTTTGACATTTATGTGAATGTCGATAAGAAATATATGACATTTATTTTTGACATTTAGGTGAATGTCAGTATGAGATATATGCCATTTATTTTCGACATTTAGGTAAATGTCAGTATGAGATATATGACATTTATTTTCGACATTTAGGTAAATGTCGATATGAGATATATATGACATTTATTTTTGACATTTAAGTAAATGTCGATATGAGATATATGACATTTATTTTTGACATTTACTTAAATGTCGGTATGAAATATATGACATTTATTTTTGACATTTAAGTAAATATCAATATGAGATATATGACATTTATTTTTTTGACATTTAAGTAAATGTCGATATGAGATATATGACATTTATTTTTTCGACATTTATGAAATGTCACTTAAACTTTCTGACATTTAGATTAAATGTTGGTAAAACAAATTTCAAGACACTTACTTGTGACATTTATAAAATGTCACATTGAAATTTCTGACACTTTAGTTAATGTCAACAAATGCTATTGTTGAATGTCATAAAAATTGGTGACATTATTTTATATTT
>JAJOOH010012520.1:0-12090 GCA_029582605.1 Solanum gracilifrons
TATCTCTAAATCCTTGGTCCGGCATCTAGAGAATTTCACCCCACACCTTGGTCCGGCTACGTGTGTATAATTTACTAACCCTTACCTTTACCTCATATTAGACATCATAATCGATGTTTGGCTTAGTTATTATTTCGCACCAATCTACACTAGCCTATTAGATAGTATCACACTAAATCTATGTTGATAATTCTTTTCTTGTTGATTACCTCCTTGGTCCGGCAAGTAGCAACAAGGCGAGTTCTAATGCGTGCACTCGTTAAAAAGACTTCTAAACGAACGAATTATCAATGCATGCAAAACACTATTCAAGAATTATTTATTTACTATTCATACTTTGTTAATCGTTCATGGATCCCACAACCCTAGTTGTGTCGTTTAGTTACTCATAATAGCAAGAACACAATTCATAATGTTAGATGAAGAAATCATAAACTTATGTAAAGAGAATAATAAACCCAGAAATTCAACTTGAATTGCAAAGCCAAAATCTTCAAAACGAACTTAGGAAATCAATAATTGTTAGGTTTTCCAATTAATCTCCCTAGTCACAAAGTAGAACTAAAATAATAATGTCTAACCCCCAAAAACGAGGTTTACATGCCCTATTTATAGAAAACAAATCCTAAATAAAAAGGGAAACAAATTAAGGAAAGTTTGTTTTAGGTACGCGTTTTCATTCCACGAGACTGACTTACGGACCGTCGATGGATCTACGGTCCATAAGTCTCTTTCGTCAGCCAAGACTTAGAAAATATTTCAGCTTCCAAAAAACACCTTCTCTGAAGCAAACGACGGACTAGCAGTATCTTCAATCCCCTCCGTAGCTCCACACTTAGAATCTTCAAAAATCAGGTACTGGAACCCTCGCAATATCACTCTACGGATCAACAGTACGGTCCGTAGATCAATCTACGGACCGTCAATGGCCACCGTGGTTCCACACTTGGTCAGATTTTCCTGATTTGTCTTCCATACCTTGCCTGTTGATCTACGGTCATTACCTACGGGCCTTCGATGGACCTACGGTTCGTAGATCACCTCCGTGAATGCCTTTTTTTCTGCATTTCTTTCAGCTGTCCCTATACTTCCGCGCCTGAAGATCTTTCATGCAAAATATAATAAAAACACATTAAAACCAATACAAAAAGGCCCTAGACACACACAACTTGTAAGTGAAATGTATTAGAAATACCGTAAACTCACGGTATATCAACACCTTCAACTTAAATTCGTTGTTTGTCCTCAAGCGACGCACTACGACTCTAAACGACACTTGTATAGAAACAGGCATTTCAAGCCCAAGCAATCACATGACTCTCTACCCCCCTCAGTTTTTGGGTGCTCCTTCGTTCTCTTAGACTCGACAAGCTAATTTATGTGGATCACACCATGACACAGATCGACCAACTGATACACAATATACACATTCTCACTATCACCAAGGTACTAACTTTTCGACAATGTAACTAATGCCCTTACTTCAAACGAAATCCCTTTTTTCCAAGAATGAATGACATTCATGGTACAAGGATTTATTCAACACTCACGCTCAAAAGTAATTTCAAATACAGTTAGTGCTCAATGACATAAGCTTGCCCTTATTTTCACTGCTTAGACTCTTCAAAATAGACTCTAGGATCACTATAGGACTTTCTTGGCTTGTAACGTAGGCTCAGGGTCAGGTGTGGTACATTTGGGTACTGCTTAGTGACTTTCTGCCCTCCTTGACATTACACTAGGCTTTCAACCTCTTTTTGCCCTATTTTTGTCATCCTATCGTTTTACTTTCTTTCCCTTAATTTTCTTCAACCATGAATGTGACTTCAGACTTTGCAGTTTTTTTTTCTTTTTTCTTTTAGCTCACTCTTTTCATATCCATTTTTCTTTCAGTTCCCTCTTTCATAGCCACCATCAACTTATGGATTTTTCATTAGTTGAGGTACACAATACCCGATGTCGGGTCAGGGCCAAGATTGGAGTTACTTTTTACATTAGCCACCCTCAACTTTGGCTTTTGGCCTAAGTCGAAGTGCACATGTCCAAGGAGGGACCGGGGCCAACATAGTAGATTATGGGACATTGAGTTCAGGGTTTGGAAAGAAATGGTTTAATTATAGGCTCAAAGTTGGATCAAAGGGAGCATTTATTTCATTTGGTTGGATCCTTCTTTTAGGCAATTTGTGGGCTTTTCAAAACAATGGCCTATGATCACTTCCTAACTTCTAGATTGAATTGTCTTAGCAGGACTAACAAGGCAAGTTCTAGTTTTGCACAAAAACTGTTTGAACACTCAATGATTCTCACACACTCTTGGCACATAGTTCCATCATCAGATTATCAGATTACCCAGTTCAAGGTTCAGCTTAAGTCATGCCATGAAGTTGATTCGTTATTATGTCATACTCAGAGCCAACACATTCAACTAATCGTAGCCTATAACTTCTAACATACATCCCAAAATCTGACGGGTATCATTTTTCATAAGCCATCATGCTTCTTTCTTTATCATGCTTCTACACATACGATCCTAAGACATGCCGGTTCAACAAAAATTAAACAGTCTCTTGGGGGAAAAGAACACAGGCAAGAAAACCCCAAGAGAGGATTCATGAGTTGGGTTATTCAGACTTCACCCTATCACTCACAATCCATTTACCCCACCCCCAACAAAAATAGATGCAATTGTCCACAATGCATACAGAAACTTTAAAAGAAAATGGATTGGGTGAAGCAAACCTGTGGCGTAAAGCGCGGCGAATCATCAACAAGCCGGGGGGTCCGATTTCCCGGAGCCCTCTGGAACAATAGTTGGGGCATCCTCAGTAATGCCCACTTCAGCAATCATAGCACCCACAGTAGTGCTCTTTATCACTTTCACCGCACCATCAGTGGTGCTCACAACGTCCCTCAAAATAGGCTGGACCTCTACAACTGGGGCAGAGCTCGATGCCCTTGCAACTCTCTCACGCACCCTCTGCTAGTGCAACTCTTCGTCTGCAATCGAAGCCCTCCTTGCCTCATTCTCCTGCCGACGCTGTCTCTTGTGAGCTTTCTCTTCCTCAGTGCGATGAGAATGGTGCCGCTTGCCTTTGGCATGTGTCGGTGCAAGCCCCTCCTCGGCGGTCCCACTAAATAGAGCATTCAGCACTGTATCATCAGCCAGTGCAGTAGGTGCAGTCTGAGTCTCAACTGAAAGTGCGGCAAAAATGGCATCAACGTCAGTCCGGAAGCTGGCTAAGTCAGCATGCAAAGCAGATAGATCTTTGGCCGGGGCTGATCGCTCGAGGACTCGCAACTAAAAGGCATCAAGACACTTATTAATAGCCTGGACCTTCCGGTCCATCATTCCCTCCATTTTGCGCTCCATTCTAGCCTTGGACTCGGCTATCGACTTTTGCTTCCACGGCTGGATGTGATGCAGCAGCGTGACCATCTGAGCCTCTAGCTTCTGTATTCTGGCCAACGGGACAACAATAGCTCCTAACTGTGGTGTGGACCGGGAAGAGCTAGGAGCCATACTAGCTGCCTCAGAAGAGCTGGCCGGGATAGTATCGGTGTGATCTGGTATACTGGGGTCACCGCCCTGTGCCTGCCCACTATGGCTGCAAGATCGGCACCCAAGGGAGGTATCTCAATCTGGGGATCTCTGCGAGGTGCTGCCACATTTGCCTCATCTCGAATAAGGCCGATGTCCAGTGCCCCTGTAGGGTGGACTAACTTGTCAAAACAACAGATCGGGACTCCAGAGTCCCTGCACAAACGAAAAATTAGGCATGGGAAGGGATAAGTAGTGGAGGTCCTGAATGCCTTCTCGTAAATCTCTGCCAGCAGCATGCTGGCAAAGTCGATCTCCACTTCTGCTACCAATGCTGCAACCATGACCGCTCTGTTCCAAGTGACTTGATTGTCAGCTTTTGTAGGCGACACTCTGTTACCTACCAACAGCCAGAAGAACTTGGCCACAAAATTTAATGTGGCCTTCCGGATGCCCAACCGTGGAGCAGCGACCCATTCCGCACGCTCGTCATCTGCAGCAATGTATCTAGCCAACCATAGTAGAACAGCCTCTCGCTGCTCATCATTCCTTCGGAAAGCGCCACTCCGTACGATGTCCCATCTATAATCAAACACTGAAGTATTGAGAGACCAAGAGTGACCCGTGGTAGGACCATAGAGAAAACGGCTAATGGTGGCAGGTGATATGTCCACTGGACAACCTCGGACCATAGTGAAAGTGAGAGGATCTTGGGCTAGGGGTTTTGATCGCTTCGTGATTGAACCTCGGAGAGTGGCTGCATAGGAGGCGTAGAATTCTCGCACAATTTTCTCGCTATACATCCCTGGGTCTCGAGCCATTCAGTCACACTTGTGAAAGTTAGACAGCCGGTGGATGTCCAGGACAGTGTGCAATCTCCCTGTGAGGACTCTGCGCTCCTCTGTAATGAGTCGGGCCATTTTCTGTTTGTCATTTATCATCTTGGCATCCTGATAAATTTGCCATTGGCCCTCTACGCACAATCTATTTGGCTCGCCGGCTACTGGAGTGGGGTCATCATTCCGTTGTACAGGTATGGACACCGAGCTAGTTGCCTCATCAGACGAGGCTGCTTGGTTATTCTCCCCAGATCTTGTGACTGAATTAGCACTGGACCCCGCAGTATTGGCAGACTCGGATCCTGAAGGATGGGCAGACTCGGAGCCTGAAGCATGGGCAGACTCGGATCCGGACAAAGACCCCTCTGAACTGGAAGCAGCCCCAGTTGGTGATCCGATCAGTGTGTGCTCCTCATCAGACTGGGAGACAGTGACTACGTCGGGAAGAACCTTCCGGGGGGTGCCTCTGGTGCCTCGAGGTGCAGTTCGAGAAGTCCTAGTGTTGAGAGGAACACATATTCTGGATCTGTGTCGGTGTCTGTGGCCCCATCGATTAACCGGAAGCTAGGGGCAACAGACTTTGACTTGCCCCATTTTGAGTAGGTGACCATCTTCTTGGGTGCCATCGTACCTGCAGGAGCGATATTAGTGCCAAGCCAACCAAAAAAAAACTTTTAGAATTGTTAACGACCCTCAACTAAGTCCAAACAAGTTTTCAGACAGATGCTACAGTGGTTATCCACGGAGAAGACCTACGGTCCGTAGACTGATCTACGGTCCGTGGATCTCTTCCGTGGATCAGGGGGCCATCAATATAAGTCGCAAATGGAAACCACGGATGTGCAGAACGGTCCGTGGATGGAACTACGGACCGTAGTCCATATCCGTGGTTTCACACTTAGTGAAATTTTTCATGTGCATCCATTCACGAACCTCATCTACGGTCCGTAGATGGGGTATCGTGGATGCCATCTGTGCCAGGTATCAGTCATTCGGATCATACATATTTGGCCTTATTTTTCAATATTAACACAATCTCATCATGCATTTACAACATTAAATTATGCTAGTTCTTCATTCTTAAGATTCCGACTTATCATTTTACCAAACAATTTAGACTAGTTGTGGAACCCTAAGTCGAAACTAACACATAGATTTACGATCACATACAATAATGCTACACAATCACTATCTATCATTCCAAGGGCATTGTAATTTTCAATTTTATCATGCAATTTCATCTAGCAATTACCCAAGGTCAAGACCCAACTCCCGACTTTCTATATTCAATCTATGAATCGAAATTCAAAGTGAGGGGAAAGTCTATTACCTTACAAGCAATGAGGAGTGGGGTGATTGCGTGACGACACTAAGCTTAACAAGACCAAGGAGTCACCTCTTTGTTAATAACCAAACACCGGACCCTTTTTGTGGACTGTGGGATGAGTTGTATTTGAAATGGAAGGGAAATTGGGGAATTATGGAAGGGATGATATGATGGGGGAGTTATGGAGTGATTTAGGGGGATTATGGGATGGTTGAAACGGTTTTGGAAGTAATGGAGGGAAGAGGAATGGTTTAAAAACAAATGGGGGTTTTTAAATAGGAGGGTCCGGGTCGGGTCAGTCAGCATGAGGGTTTGGACTCACGAGATCCCGTCTACGGTCCGTGAGTCTATCTACGGTCCGTAGATCACTCTTAAACTTGGAAAAATATAGAGGCTTACCTAGGATCTACGGACACCATCCACGGTCCGTAGATTAAACGACGGACCGTCGATGGGGTCCGTAGACCTCTGCACCTGACCATTTTCTGCAGATTTTTCGTGGTGTACCTGCACATGTAGCAACCAATAGACTATTCTTTTTACATTTTCTGGACACTTTTTAGACACAGACCCTATTCTAATTCTAGCCAACATTAGTGCAAAACTAAAACAACTATCCAATTTTGATACAGGAAAGAAATCAAACAAAACAAACTACTAGAGAAAACTTATATCATATCGCTGGCTAGATTGTACATCTTGGGTTGCCTCCCAAGCAGCGCTTGATTTAACGTCGCGGCACAACGCAGGCCTCTTGATTACTCAGACTTCATCAAGATTGTAGGCCTCAATCACTTCTTGCACAGTTTCAGCCTTTCCCAGATAGATCTTGATCATTTGCCCGTTTACCATGAACCTTGTTCCATCCCTATTTTCAAGCTCAACCGTTCCATGGGGAAGCACTTTTGTGAGCAAAAACGACCCAGTCCATTTGGACTTGAGTTTGCCTGGAAACAAGCGCAACCTAGAGTTGAATAGAAGCACAAGATCACCGACCACAAATTCTCGCTTTTCAATTCTTTGATCATGATACCTCTTCATCTTCTCTTTGTACATGGCTGAACTTTCATAAGCTTTTAGGCGAAACTCATCAAGCATATTCAAGTCATTCATTATTTGATTAGATGCGGAGCCCCAATCCAAATTTAACTTCCTCATTGCCCACATCGTCTTATGCTCTAGCTCTACTGGCAGATGACAATATTTTCCATATACAAGTTGGTAAGGAGAAATACCTATGGGGGTCTTGTATGCAGTGCGATATGCCCATAGAGCATCATCAAGCTTCCTTGACCAATCCGTTCTATTAGTGTTCACAGTCTTCGCCAATATCTGTTTGATCTCTCTGTTGGATACTTCAACTTGACCGCTAGTCTGTGGATGGTAAGGAGTGGCTACATTGTGACACACACCATATTTCTCAAGTAGTGCCTTGAACAACTTATTACAAAAGTGAGAACCTCCATCGCTAATAATAGCCCTCGGTGTACCAAATCTAGAGAAGAAATTCTTTTTCATGAATGCGGTGACACTTTTACCTTAATTGTTGGAGAGCGCAACTGCCTCCACCCACTTTGATACATAATCAACCGCAACAAGAATATACTTCATCCCATATGAACTTTCAAATGGACCCATAAAATCAATGCCCCATACATCAAACAACTCTATCACCAATATAGGATTCATAAGGAGCTCTTGCCTCTTTGAAATCCCTCCTTCTCTTTGGCAACGATCACAAGACTTGGTGAAATCATGAGCATCTTGGTGGATGGTAGGCTAGTAGTATCCACACTGCAAAATCTTATGTGCAGTCCGAATACCACTATGATGCCCACCAACAGGCGATGAATGGCATGCTTGAAGTACACTCAACATCTCAACATCGGGCACACATTGACGAATAATCCCATCAGCACAACTACGATACAAATAAGGTTCATCCCAAAAAAAATCCTTCACATCATGCATAAACTTTTTCCTTGGGTGAAAAGACAAATCGGGGGGCACTATATCGCTTGCCAAATAATTAGCAAAGTCTGCGAACCAAGGAATCAAATCATGAGAAGCAGCCAATACATGTTCATCTGGAAAATCATCATTAATTTCAGCCCTATCTCCAAGCTTTAGCATAGCCTCTTCTTCTAATCTGGACAAGTGATCGGCAACTTGGTTTTCGATTCCTTTTTTATCTTTTACCACAAAATCAAACTCTTGTAGCAACAACACCCATCTAATCAATCTTGGTTTTGCATCCTTTTTCGCCATCAAATACCTCAATGCAGAATGATCAGTATGCACTATGACCTTAGTACCAAGCAAGTAGGATTGAAATTTCTTGAATGCAAAAACCACTGCGAGAAGTTCTTGTTCAGTCACAGTAGAGTTCTACTGGGCCACATTTAGAGTTTTGCTAGCATAGTAAATAGGATGAAGAATTTTCTCTCGTCGTTGTCCCAATACTACACCAAGCGCCAATCCGTTCGCATCGCACATTACCTCAAACGGTTGTCCCCAATCCGGTGAAATAATGATTGGTGTTGTAACCAACTTCTTCTTCAACTCTCCAAATGCTCTAAGACAATCATCATCAAAATAGAACTTACACTTCTTCTCAAGCAGTTTGAACAACGGATGTGCATTTTGGAGAAATCTTTGATGAATCTCCTATAAAAACCTGCATGCCCAAGAAAACTTTTAACAGCTTTTACAGAAATTGGTGGTGAAAGCTTTTCTATTACCTCAACTTTAGCTCTATCAACCTCAATACCTTTCTCTGAAATTCGATGACTCAACACTATACCTTCTTTCACCATGAAATGAGACTTCTCCCAATTCAGCACCAAGTTGCAGTCTGCACACCTTTTAAGCACCTCAGCCAGATGATCTAGACAACGATCAAAAGACTCACCTACAACTGAAAAATCATCCATGAACACTTCAGTTGTGTCTTCCACCATATCAGAAAATATCGACATCATACACCGCTGGAAGATTGCTGGAGCATTGCATAACCCGAATGACATCCGTTTGAAAGCAAAAGTCCCATATGGGCAAGTGAAGGTGGTCTTCTCTTGGTCTTCTGGAGCTATAGAAATTTGGTTGTAGCCGAATACCCATCAAAAAAACAATACCAACCATTTCCTGCAAGCCTATCCAACATCTGGTCCATGAATGGTATGGGAAAATGGTCTTTTTCAGTCCATACATTCAACTTCCGGTAATCCATCATAACTGCTGCTAGTGCCTCAACACCTAGTCGCTCTTCAATTTGCACTTTTGTCCCACTCTCCACTCTGTAAGTTATAACAGATACTGTTTGGAGCTCACCACTCTGCTTCATGGACCTACAAATATTGAAAGTAGTTTCTTCATTATTCAGTCTGAACTTCATCTGTCCCTTTTCCATATCAACCAACGCACGCCCTGTGGCAAGAAATGGTCTCCCAAGGATGATGGGAACCTCAAAATCAACCTCACAGTCAAGAATCACAAAATCTACCAGAAAAATGAAAGACTCCACTTTCACTAGCACATTATGGAGTACACCAATGGGCCTTTTCACAGTCCGATCGGCCATTAGTAACCGCATTGCAGTGGGCTTTGGGTCCCCTAGACCCAACTTCTTGTAAATAGGCAAGGGCATGAGGTTGATGCTAGCACCAAGATCACACAATATCTTAGATAAGTGTAACAACCCTATAGTACATGGGATCGTGAAAGCACCAAGGTCTTCCTTCTTCTGCACAAGAGATCTTGTAGCAATAGTGCTACAATGCTGCAATCTATCATCATTTTCAAAACTGACAGATCTTTTCTTTGTCACCATATCCTTTATAAACTTTGCATACCCAGGCATTTGCTCCAAGGCTTCTATCAAAGGAACATTGATAGAAAGCTGCTTCAATATAGTAATAAATTTGTGATATTTACCATCTTCAGTCTTCTTCACTAACCTCTGTGGAAAAGGCGGTGGAGGTCTAGGTATGGGGACCACTTTCTGAGATATCTCCGCTTCTTTCTCTGTTGCATTCTCAGACTCGTCTCTAACCTCTATCACATCATCTTCTTTTCTAATCTCACTTTCCACCACAGACGGCCTAGGTATCATCTATGGGTTCCTTACCCCCTCGAGTAGCAACTTCCATACAATGACCGTCATTCTTTGGATTCTGAATGGTGTTGCTAGGAAGAGTACCAGGTTGACGTGGGTTCACTGTAGTAGACAATTGGGTCATCTGCTGCTCTAGGTGCTTTATTGACACTACGTGGGCATCAACCTTTTGTCTAATACCAGACAAGTCACTTCTCATCTCCTTCACATTTTGATCAGTTGCATCAAACCTTCTCATCATCTTCTGCATCATATCTTCAATACGCGCCATGTTGCCTCCAGTTTCCCTAGCACCAGATTCCCGATTTTGAGGGGGAACATAAGGTCCCACCCGATCGTTTATGTTGCCATAGGTGTTCCTGTTGTAGTTGTTGTCGCGATTGAAGTTTCTATCCCGGACATAGTGACTCTCTCGGTTGTAATTTCCATAGTTCCGACCTTGGTTTCCTTGACTTTGGCGCCAATTTTCCATGTTGGATCCTTGGGCATTTGGTCGAAAACCCCCCGTCTAATCATTCACAGCATAAACATCCTCTTCATAGTAACACTCTTCAACTGGTTGTGGAGTTCTAGTTAAGTAATTCACAGCATTTATCTTTTCTGCTCCTCCGCTCACATGCTTCAATACCAACCCCAACTCGGTCCTCATCTGGGCCATTTCCTCACGAATATCATCTGCAGAATTGTTATTTGTATTATGAACGGCAAATGTGTTTCTCCCAGTATCTGACCTCCTAGTGCTCCATGCTTTATTGTTGCGAGAGATCCTCTCCAGTTTTTCAGCAATCTATGCATATGTATAATCACCATATGAACCTCCGGCAATAGTGTCAAGTAATGCCTTATTGTTATCGTCCTGTCCTCGATAGAAATATTCCTTTAGTGACTCATCATCAATACGGTGATTTGGGACACTTCTTGCGAAGGCAGTGAATCTGTCCAACTAGCTACTCACAGACTCTCCAGGTAATGTCACAAAATTGTTGACCCTATTTTTGTGATTGAGCTTCTTGGACACTGGATAGTACTTTGCTTTGAACACCTCGGCCAGTTGGTCATATGTGAATATTGAGTTATACGGAAGCTCAGTGAACCATACTGCAGCATCGCCTGTCAGTGACAGAGGTAACACTCGTAATCCAATTACATCCATATCCAAGTCTGGTCTACCTACACAACTTTTGCAAACCACCCTTAGCTTGGCTAAGTGAGCATGTGGATCCTCCGATGGTGATCCTGAGAATAAGCCCCTTGTTGTAAGCATCTGCATCAAGCTACTAGTCACCACAAATGTGTGCCCTGGAGGTAGAGGAGGTAGGACAATAGGTCCATTAGAGTCTGCTATATCGATGTTACCTCGATAGTTGTCATGTTGTCGTGAGCCTGGTGGACCATGCACCCTCACTGCATCTCCCAATTGATTTTCAGCTAGACCCCGATTTTCCTCACCAACTACTCTTGGCTGTTGTAACTCAACTGCATCACCAAGATTTACTCCGATAGGATTAACTGGAAGTCCTTGATTATTCATTTTTCTCAAAGTTCAGTTCAACTCTGGATCGTAAGGAGTAAGTGGTTCACCCTGGCTCCGTGTACTTGGCATACACTAGAGTCGAAAACTGAGAGAGACAAAAACAAAGAGAAAAGGTAAAATTAGAAAATATTTGACTAACGTTCAATAATGTAGTTAAAAATAAATCTAAAAGCCAAATTCCCCAGCATCGGCGCCAAAATTTGATACGCTCAAATTACACCTCCCTAAAGAAGTATAAACGATCGTTATCAAGTAAAGAAACCAACTTGTAGGTTGGATTGATCCCACGAGGAAAATGGTTTAGACTTTACTTTTAACCAACAATTATATTCAATTAGCCAAAGTACTTCCAGAAACAAGTAATAAAAATGGGGGATTTGTGAAACAAATTGTAAGAATTCAGTAAGTAATTAGTAAACAAAAGTCAATTTCAGTTGTTATCAAGATGAGAAAATTAACTAGGGTATACGTGTTCACCACAAACTCATAACGCAGTAATCCTAGTAGCCGCAATCCTTTCCTAGCGTATTACATGCAAAGTGATAAGTTAGGTATCTCTAAATCCTTGGTCCAGCATCTAGAGAATTTCACCCTGCACCTTAGTCCGGCTACGTGTGTATAATTTACTAACCCTTACCTTTACCTCATATTAGACATCATAATCGATGTTTGGCTTAGTTATTACTTCGCACCAATCGACACTAGCCTATTAGATAGTATCACACTAAATCTATGTTG
>JAJOOH010012521.1:0-23020 GCA_029582605.1 Solanum gracilifrons
AAGAAGAAGGGGTCATACTTTGAAGCTCAAGATCTCACCTTTATCACTCAATTTTCATGGAGTTTCTTCCATAAAGGTATGGTAGTCTTCATCGTTGATTAAGTTCCATTCAAGGAGCCCTTTCAAAAGATGATTTCAAGTTTCCAAAATCCCCCAAATAGCTATGGTTTCAACTCAACCCAATGGATTCCTTTCAAAGTTGATTTTAAAGGTTGAATTATGTTTGTTTATGAATGCATTGCTGATTTTATATGATTTCAACTTGAATTCCTCAAGAATCCATGAGTTTCCCAATCCTAGCTATGGTTCTTCCTTACATTATAAATGTTGTTGCAAGTTGGTCCAATTGATTGGATATGAGTAGATTATGATGTGATTGCATGATTTTAGTATAATTCTACATGTAATCTTTATTAACCTAAGATTCTAGGGTGAAATTGATATAACCTAGGGTTATGTCATGAAAGACGCAAATTGAGAGTTTAGATGTGACCTTCTAAGATTGATGAACTTCTTGATGAATTGCCTTCTATTAGATCACCTAGACATGAATTGCTTATAGACAAAACTTGTAGATATAAACTAACTTGATTAGGGCTTATCTGAGGGATCATGGTTGTGTAGTATTGAGATTGAATTTATATGTCTCCTATATGACTATAATTGATCAAGCATGAGGCATGTGGTTAGGTTACCTTGAGAAATAGGTATGCATGATGAACATGTGAGGCATTGCTTGAGAGTAAGGCTTGTAAACTAAGGATATCAAGGCATTAAGAAAGAAGCTATTATGTATCTTAAGTTGCATATGGCATTATTATGAAAAGACTTCACCCACATGACCTATAATATGATCACATGAGTTTATGTTTGAAGTAAATGATCTACTTGAGTCATGATTATATCCATGTCTAATATAATGAATGCTAGATGTGTTGACTTAACATGATCTAAGATCCTTCAATTCAAGATATGAGAGGTATGTATGATTATGGTATTATATGCATGTTTTATGAATACTTTGAAAGTGAAGTGTCTATGATGATAATGTTGTTGTTGTGTCATTGAAAGGACAATCACACACATACACCCATGCATGAATATGACTATGATGTGACTAAGGTGTTGTTTGTGGTTCATGGCTCTTGAAGGGTAAAGTTATGAGGGTTTGTACATCTTTATGAGAATTGTGTATAAGCTTATGATTATTGTGTAATTGTGGTATTGTTGAAAGGTAATTCTCCCCATACCCTTACACTTTATTATGCATGAACTATTATGACTATGATGATCTTGTTGTGTTGAATGAAAGGCTATTCTCATGAACACACTATGAATATGATGTGAAAGGTTTACTCATATATTGATGATTCTAAGGTTGAAAGGACATTCTCATCTAATGGATCTATAAGCTATTATGATATTATGTTTGTTTGAGTGCCTAGTGAATTATCTCATGAACATGAATTTAAGTAAAGACTTAATATGAATTTTAAATGTAATTATGATTAGCACTGAGTGGATATGAGTATGAGATGGGTTCCTTCACGCTAGTAGTTGGGTTCCCAATACGGTTATCTCATGAGATGTAAACCTCCACGTTAGTAGTTAGGGTTTATAGAATCAATCTCCATATCCCATAACTATGTGCCCACATAGGTCTTTAGCTAGTGGATCCACCTAAAAGCTAAAATGAACGTTCTACCTTAGGTAAGTAGGACACCTCTTTTCGGTGTGGGGGTAGAACACCAGATTCCATGTAACTCACATGGTCTATGTTGGTTAAAGCTATTTCCCTATATGATAAGAATATGAATTATGAGAAGAACATGAGTTATGTATTATGGTTCCTCAAGAGGTTTTACTTAGTATGAGACTTTATTCATGCATTGCGCAAGTAGACTTTGAGAGTGGGCATGGTATGTCTCTCTTATGATATGATGATTATGAGTTAAATGTATGCTTTATTATGAATCATGAACATGAATATGAATATGGACTATGCTTATGACTTCTTAATGAGCTTTACTTAGTGTGAGTGGGGGGTATGGGACTTCACTTATACATTGCACAAGTAGACTTATAATGGGGTTATGGTGTGGTTTCCTTATGCTATGAAGATATATGGACTTATGTTATGCATGATCATAGTGGCCTAGAAGTGATACTTAGTGTAGATAGGATTATGGGATCCTATCTATGCATTGCACAAGTATGGCTTATGGTTGCTTATGTGATAGTTCTATTATGATGATATGATCTTGGTATGTAATTATGCATGTGAACTATGTCTTGTGAAGATTGGAGTATGCATTATGTTGTATTGGAGACTATGCTTGTGATTATGATGATATCCTTTATGTTATGATGAATTGTGCATGGTTTGTCTTATGAGCTACATTCTCTAACTATTTCAAAGATGATGTTCAAAAGTGGCATATAACATGGATTCAAATAAAATGTCCCTTTTGTGCATGTTTTAAGGATTTTTATGCATGGCTTCCATACTTAATACATTTTTGTGCTAACCCATATTTCTACATTTTCTATAAGTGTAGGGTTCGGTGATATCGGATCTACCTTCGTGGCTAGGACCTTAGTAGATCAAGAAGAAGTAGATTGGTGAGTCCTCATAGTATTAGAGGGCTTGACCATATGTCCTTTATGTCTTTCTTTTATTGTTAGACTTTTGTAAGGGCCATGTCCCTAAGATTGTATTCAAGAATTTTTAATTAAAATGTTATAGATGGTTTGAGACATAGTGTATAGACTCTCTCATTTTATAAAAGACTTCGATTGTAAAGAAAAGTTTTAAATTTTCTGCATTTTCCTTATGTTCTTATGTCATGATATGCTAAGGGCTTGTATGAGACCCCTTCGGGGTCAAGTACGCCGTGTTTACATCTAGGGGGTTCCCCAGGGTCGTGACAATGTAGATCACCCATATGATGGTTCGAGGCTGGAGATGTGAAACCTTTGGAGGTTAATTTAGTGAAGGATGCTCAAGATAAGGTGATGAGTATTCAAGCTAAGCTTTTAGCAGCCTAGAGTAGACAAAAGAAGTATGCAGACCATAAGGTAAGAGATATGGCATTTCAAACTAGTGAGAATGTTCTTCTAAAAGTATCGCTAATAAAAGGGGTGATGAGATTTGGAAAGAAGGGAAACTTAGTCTTAGATACATTGGTCCTTTTTGAGGTTCTTGACTGTGTCGGGCCAATGGCTTATAGATTGGCTTTACCTCTTAACCTATCAGGAGTTCATCCAGTATTTCGTGTGTCCATGTTAAAGAGATATCATGGTGATGGGGATTACATCATAAAATGGGACTCAGTTGTGTTAAACAAGGACCTTTAGTATGAGGAGGAACTGATTGCAATTTTTGATCGTGATGTGTGTAAGCTGAGGACCAAGGAGATTAAGTCCATGAAGGTACAATGGAAACATCGTCCAGTTGAGGAAGCTACTTAGGAAACCGAGAAGGACATGCAAGACAAGTATCCCCAGTTGTTTGTCGATTCAAGTACTACTCCATTCTTTCTTTACCCTATTTTTTCCTATATTTGTCACTCGGGGACGAGTGATGGGTAAATTGGTATCTATTGTAACGACCTGTTCTCATCATTTTAGAAAAGCCAACGGGAAAATTTTTGGGCCAAAAACCTTTTTCGTAGTAACTTGGAATTTCCCAACCTAGTCCAGATTTAGACGAAATTGGAGTCAGTAAGGTCTAGGGAAATCTAGTAAAAATTTGGTGATCTACTTATGATTTTGATCAAATGACTACATAGCTAACACGTTAAGGAACCCGTGCAACTTTATAGAATTAAATTCGGGCATGTAGAACTCCCAAAACTGATCTTAGCGTGAACATGTAGATTTTGAGTGTCATGGGTTGAAGGTGTGTTGTGAAATGGGAGTTTGGAACTCTTAATTCAACTCACTGGTTCCGTGCAAACCGCTGGGGCCGGATTATGCCCGCCAGGGCGGGGCCGTTGTAGTAGAATTAGGCTCGCCATGGCAGGAAAATCGTGAATTAAGTTGGAAATAAACCCCAAAAATGTTTTATTCTGCACTTTTTGACTTTGAGAGCTAAGGAACGACCCCATGTGTTTTCTTGCCAGTTTTCCACCATTCTTGAGGCTAAAGGTAAGGTTTTCACTCCCCAAATCTATTTTTCAATCCGTAGAATTTAGTTTCGTGGGTAATTATTGTTAGGGAAGGGTTTTGGAACTATTTGGATTGTGGGAAAAGCCCTAATTTGGATATTGGGATCATGGGTTTGATCTAGGGTTGATAGAGTTGATTGTAATCTGTGTAATTAGACATCATTTATTGATCTTCGTGTTATATTGATTGTTTGTAGACCAAGAACAAGCGGAAATAATCCAGAAAGGGAAGAATCAAGTTTCTTAGGGAATTCAAGCTTTGTTCGAGGTAAGTGATGGTTGTGATTTCATGTTGGTGTGATATGTATTTGTAATTACTTCATTATGATGCATGTATGTATGTGAATGTTGCATTTTTTATCACACTAATAGTAAATGAGGATGATGAAATAATTGTATGCCATGAATCATGACTTGATTGTATGATTACGAGAATGTACATTATGATTGTGATTGTGGCTTGTTGAATGGATCGAGTGTTACGTTCCGACACACTAACTGGGATCAGTTGCCACGTACCGGCACAAACATTGGAACGAGTGTCACGATCCGACACACTAACTTGGAACGAGTACCACGTACTGGTATACTAACAGTTTGGGTATGGTTCCGTGAGATGACCAATGACTTAACATAATTGTATATCATGAGATTGTGAAATTGTACATTGTCGTAAGTGATAATTGATATTGTATATGTTCGGTGTATGCATTGTTATTATTGTTGTAATGAATTATATATATGTTTCACCTATTGGGATAGCTGTGTGATCCTACCATTACACTGTGGTTGTGTACTAATACTACACTTGCTCTTTCTTTGTTGAGTACAGGGCATCTTCAGGCGGCTATTGACAAACCTCGCTTAGAAGATCAGTGATCAATCGAATTCAAGGGTGAGTCAGTTCTTTCGGGCTGCCATGAGTTCTCTTTTTGTTTATGTCCACAATTTCAGACTTAGACTAGTCCTTTAGATTTTCGTATGTTTAATTGGGTTGTACCCATTTCCTTAGACTTATGATCCTTGTTAGACTTTTTGTACATTGACTTTCAGGTTCTAGGTATTATTTCTGTATTTGTTTGATTAGACTTTTGGAGTTCATGGGAACTCTATTTTTCCTTTAGCATTTCAACCTCTTTCCGTTACCGTAAATGCCTTAGTTTTGATTAAGTTGTGTAGTTCTTGGTTAGCTTATTAGTATTAATGGTTCTCTCACTGGAGGGTTAGTGTGGGTGCCAATCACGATGGTCTGGGTCGTGACAATCTTTCACTTAACAAAACAATAAGTTGTTTTTTTTACTATAAATAATTCTTATGTTGAGACTCAAAATCACATTTTATCTTAGTATTTTATATCAAAGAGTTTAAACATGCCAAGAAAAAGTACTGGTCGAAAGAGAATTGACATAGTGAAAATTCTTAATGAAAGGACATCAAATGAAACGATCTTAAAAGTCACTTTAGCGAAGCGTTGTGTTAATCTCTTGAGAAAGGCTAATGAACTTTATACACTGTATGATGTTGAAACAACCATTGATGATATTACCCCATATAACAATGCTTATCCATTTGGGAACCCCTCTGAAGATCTTGTCGAGGATACTAATGCTAGTAAGAAGTATTAGTCTTGATACTAATACTTCTGACTAATGTTAGTCCATTCCAAGGACTCAACTTGGATGCCCGTGGGGCCATAAATTTAGTTTTCAATAACTCCTAAGTAGTTTAAGTTTGATAATTGTTACTTTTGTTTGTGTTTAAAATTATCTTATATAGATATATTTTTCATGTAAGTTTTATCCTCATTTCAAGAATGTTAACTATAGTTTTGTATGGATAAACTATGCCTAATAAAAATCGCAATATTTATGGTTTTAATGTTTTTTCTAAAAATAAAATGGAATGAAATGAAAATATTTATTTAGTGTATTGTAATTAATTGTTGATTGACATAGATTTCATAGCATACTCTTTGACATTTGAAAACAGAACTACAAGACTCAACTTTGGTAGAAATAGGATCACACTTCTTAATTAATAGTTTGCGAGAAGTTCCACTGTTATAATCATGTTTTTATGCATTTATATTGTCCTTATTATACACATAATTGAATGTGAATTGTGTTATAAATGTTGGTATTAATTTAGTGTGTGGTGTAAACAATATCAATTTAGAGCTTGTTTGTAAATGGTTATAACTTATAAGTTAAAAGTCATTTATAAGTCCAAAACCATAAGGTAGGATTTTCAACTTAAGGATTTTGATCTATTCTTATTATCTACATATTATATTAAAGGAATGAAGATTATTAGAAATGATGATCAGATTTTTTACCCTTCATTCAAAAACTCTAAAAAAGATAAAATTATCATTTACTATATTTCTCAAATTTTTTATTAATTATTTTTATAATATTTAAAATTAAGAAGTCCTAACTTTTGATCTTGGGAGGTGAACTACGTCTTTGGGAGTTGTTATAACATTTCTGACGTGCATTATCACACAAAAGACATCTCGGATGCTCAGTTAGCACATAACAAAGCAGTAGCCACTGCATTCATTGCGCTATCACGCAATTGATAGCGAGGCGGCTGGGTGCGCAGCAAGACAATCTCTAGTAAAATGCACATACTTTTATGTAAATATATCCAATAGACAAATAATTTATTAGGTTGAAAACTAGAACCAAATACCTTTGATTTGATAGGTTATGACACACATAGATTTTTATATTTTAGGAGATATGCTTGTTTGAAATGAGGCTATGTTTATCGCATACGAAAAACTTTATCGATAAAGAAGCTTTCAACCCAGAGAGTATTTTTTATCCTTAGGACCTAAAACTGGGAACAATTTTGAGGTTAGGTAATTCTTAATGTATTGTAAATCACATTTTGGTTTTGGGATTGAATAACAAAATTCTTCAGCTATTGGCCTATCGTACATAGTACGATTAGAACTTATGAGTTTATAAAAGGCTTTAAGTTACTCGCTAATTGTCTTAAAATTTCAAATTTAATATTCAATTTTTCACAGTTTAATATGCATAAGGTATTATGATTATTTTAACAGTATCTAAGGCTTAAACGTATCTATAGAAGAATTGATTACCTAATAAATCTCTATCATTTTACATGTGAACTTCTAAAACTTAGTCATAAAAGAAAGTTATATTCAATTTTTATTTATTTTATATGTGAACTTACTAAAACTTCTACCATGAAATAAATACACAATAAATTTAATTTTTCAATTTGTTTATTCATTATTTTTCTCAATTTGTTATTATTAAAATAAATGGTAGTCTAAGTGCAAGTCAATACATATTTCAAAGAAAAAAAATTAAATTGTATTTAATTATGATCATAATACTATGATACAAAGAATGAAATATGATTTTATTTTATGGTCAAAGTCAAACCCTTTTAAAAAAGGAATAAATATGAATATCTTTGACTTAGTGAAATAGTAAGATGATTTTTTTATTATAAATAATTCTGATGTTGAGACCCAAAATCACATTTTATCTTAGTAGTTTATATCAAAGAGTTTAAACATGCCAAGAAAAAATACTGGTGAAAAGAGAATTGACATAGTGAAAATTCTTAATGAAAGGACGTCGCATGAAAGGATATTAAAAGTCACTTTTCCCAAGCATCGTGGTAATCTCTTGAAAAAAGCTAATGAACTTTCTACACTGTATGGTACTGAAACAACCATTGAGGATTTTACCCCACATAACAATGCTTATGCATTTGGGAATCACTCTGAAGATCTAGTCGGGGATATTAATGCTAGTAAGAAGCATTAGTCCTAATACTAATGCTAGTTGATTCCAAGGACTCAACTTGGATGCCCGTAGGGAAATGAATTTAGTTTTCAATAATTCCTAAGTAATTTAAGATTTTGTCACCCCCCGAGCCTACAACCTGGGCGAGACTGGTACTCAAGAACCATTGTTGGCTCTAAGCAAACCCTTGGCCTGACTTATTACTCATCGGAAGACTTAACTTAACAAAGACAAACCCAAATAATAAACTAGAATGTTATAAAGAAAACATTAACTAGCCAATAAGGCAAACTCAAGTATTAAAGCAAACAACTTAAATGAATAAGACTAAAGAACTAATATCGTCTCTATGAAGCCTATAATAACTATGAGGGATGTCGGAACAGACCCCCGATAATCCTAAACAAATGAACTAGTGCCATGAATTTAGTTTTCAATAATTTCTAAGTAGTTTAAGTTTTGTAATTGTTATTTTTGTTTGTGTTTAAAATTATCTTATATAGAAATATTTTCATGCAAGTTTTATATCTCGTTTCTAGAATGTTAACTATAGTTTTGTACAGATAAACTATCCCTAGTAAAATTCACAATATTTATGGTTTTAATTTTTTTATGTTTAAAATGGAATGGAATGAAAAATATTATTTAGTGTATTGTTGATTGACATAGATTTCATAGCATACTCTTTGACATTTCAAAATAGAACTATAAGACTCAACTTTGGTAGAAATAGGATCTACTTCTTAATTAATAGTTTGCGAGAAGTTCCACTATCATAATAATATTTTTATGCATTTAAAATTTCCTTATTATAAACATAATTGAATGTGGATTTTGTTATTGTAACAACCTGCAACTAGAAAGAGCTAGAATTAGAAAGAGTCATTTTTGGAAAGAGTGAAATCTGGAAATTTGACAAAATTAAGTTAAGTATGAGTTTTGGGTCAACTTCAAATGACCATATCTCCTAGATCAAGATTATTTAGGTGTGCTACAAGATACCATAGGAAATATCGTTGAATTAGCATTCCAACACTGCCGAGTTTGTGCGATTTTGAGTTCGTATGAGGGAGATATGCCCATTTGAAGTTGGGCTGTACAGATAAGGAAAGTAAAAACCGGATTTTGGAAGGGTATTTTGGTCTTTTCCATACTCAATTAATTAATTTCATTTTTTAGTAATTAGTTGGGGTTTAAACTGATTGGATTCAGTTTACGGTTTTGAAAAATAATTTAGGATTTTGAGAGAAGAGAAAAGAAGAGGAGGAAAGAGGAGAAGAAGTAAGGAATCACTAAGTTCTTGAAGAATTGCTTGTGGATTTCATCAAGGGGTGATCCCTACGAGGTATGTGAGATCACATAGCGATGAGTTAGTTCACCCACGTTCCAATCATGATTTATTTCAGCGAATTTAGATTCTTGAAGGTTTAGAAATTGAGTTCTTGTTGGATTTGTTTGAAGTTTTCTATTAGGTTCTTGATTGTTGAAGTTGTTGAGGAGTTCTTGATTTTAATTCATGAAATTAGATGTCGTTTTGGGTAGATTCTTGCATATTTCGGTTATGTAGTCGAATCTAAGTGTTTGGGAAAAGATCCAATAGAGTTTAGAGCTGAACAACGACCAAGGAAATTCGTTAAAAATCTGGGGAATCGGGGTGGGGCGTCGCGCCTCTCAGCGCACCCCAAAGAGTTCTCTGAGGTTTGGCCTTTGGGGCGCCGCGCCAGCTAGAGCGCCCCAAGCCAGACTCTGAAGTTTGGGCTCTGGCGCCTTGCATCACTCAGAGCACCAGGGACGCCAGGTCTTCTACTTTTCCCCAGTTCTTTCTGTACTAGTTCCCTTGAAAGGTACCTATGTTTCCTAGTTGATTTCTACACTTTAAGGTACGTTTAAACAACATGAAACCATCAATAACATGAGATCATGAGCCTTGAATCCATAATTCAATTCAAGAAAAGTTAAGAGTCAATAGAAAAGTCAAGAGAAACTCTTAGTGTTTCCCAAAAGTCTTTTTCAAAAGTTTTAATTTTGTTTTAAGACATAAAGTTCAAGTTGAGTAAAGAGCAAGCAGTAAAGATTGAAGTTCATTTCTTCAAAGAGTATATCGGGACTATGTATTCCCAAAGAGTAAAATGTTTTCACATTTAAACAAGAAAGGAAACCTTGATTTCCAAAAGAGCATATGAGCTAGTTTTCAGGAAAGAGTAAATGCTTTCACAATTAAGCAAGAGAGAAAACTTTGATTTCCAAGAGGAGCCTTTGAGCAATTATCTTAAACAGCATAAAGAAGTTATGTTTTTAAATATGAGAGCTAGTAATATATTTTGGGAGTAGTATTGAGAATCGATATGGGGACAGTTGAGACAACTCCCTATCACGACCCTAGCCATCGTGATTGATGCCCACACTAACCCTTCGGTGGGAGAACCATTTATACTAATTAGCTAACCAACTTAATCAAAATACTAATGCATTAAAGTTTCGGAAACAAGAAGTTCCCATAAACTTCCAAAAGATCTAACAACGAATTGCTGAATTACATGCCTAGAACCTGAAAGTCAATGTACCAAAACTCTAACAATGAACCAAAAGTCTAAAGGAAAATGGGTGAAACCCAACTAAACATAAGAATATCTAATGACCTAGTCTAAGTCCAAATAAGATGGACTAAACAGAAAGAGAACTCATGACAGCCTGGAAGAACTGGCTCACCCTTGAATTTGAACGATCACTGATCTTCTAAGCGAGATCTGTCAATAGCCGCCTGAAGATGCCCAATACTCAACAAAGAAAGAGCAAGTGTAATATCAGTACACAACCACAATGTACTGGTAGGATCACGCGGCTATCCCAATAAGTGCAACATACATAAGTCATAACAACATAATAATAACATGCATACACCGAACATATACAATATCATCATTATTTACAAAACAACGTACAACTTCACATTTCTCAAGACATACAGTTATGTCAAGTCAATAGTCCTCTCATGAAACTCAAACCCAAACTGTTAGCATACCGGAACGTGGCAACCGATCTAATGTTTGTGCTGGAACGTGGCAACCGATCCAAGTTAGTGTGTACCTAACACCCGATCCATTAAAAAAGCCACACTCTCAATCACAAGTATATTCTCAAAATCATACAATCAAGTCATGATTCATGGCATTCATCATTCATCTATCTCATTTACATCTAGTGTGATCAATAATGCAACATTCGCATACATACACATATTATAATGAAGCAAGAACAAACATATATGACACAATCATGAAATCACAACCTTTACCTACCTCGAAACAAGCTTGAATCCCCTAAGAAACTTGATTCTTCTCTTTTCGGATTTGTTCTGTTTGTTCTTGGTCTACAAACAATCATAATAGCGTGAGGATCAATAAACAACACCTGATTACTCGAATTATTAACAATAATATCAATCCTAGGTCAAACCCTTGATCCCCATACCCAGGTTTGGGCTTTTCCACCATAATTTCCAGATCAAAACCCTGCCCTATTGATAATTACCCATTGGATTACGTTCTACAGATCGAAAATGGATTCAGAGAGTTAAAATCTTACTTTTTGCCTCAAGAATGATGGAAAACTGTCAAGAAAACCCATGGGTTCGTTCCTAAGCTATCAAGTTCGAAAAATGCAGAATAAAACATTTTTGGGGTTTATTTACGACTTCAAGTCGTGTCTGCCCCGCCATGGCAGCACCCACCCCGCTTCTGCGACCTGCCCTGGCGGCAGATATCCCACCTCAGCGACTTGCACAGAAATAGTGAGCTATTTTAATAATTCCAGGACCCCCATTTCACAACACACCTTCAACCAACGACACTCAGAAACTACCCGTTCACACTAAGATTAATTTCGGGAGTTCTACTCACCTGAATTCAATTCCGTAAAGTCGTACGGGTTCCTTAACATCTTAGCTATCTACTCATGTGATAAAATTCATAATTAGATCACCCAATTATTACCAGATTTACCTAGAATTTAATGACTTTGATTTCATCCAAATCGAGACTAGGTTGGGAAATTCCAAGTTACTATGAAAAAGTTTTCCGACTCATAATTTTTCCCCGTTGTCTTTTCTATAATGACGGAACCCAGTCGTTACAATAGATAGAAATTTATCCATCAGTAGTCCCTGAGTGAAAAACTTAGGGAAAAAAATAGGCTAAGGAAGGAATGAATTAGTACCTGAATCGACAAACAATTGGGGAAACTTGTCTCGCATGTCCTTCTCGGTTTCCCAAGTAGTTTCTTCAACTGGACGATGCTTCCATTGAACTTTCATGTACTTAATATCCTTCATCCTCAGCTTACGCACATCACGATCAAGAATTGCAACCGGTTCCTCCTCATATTGGAGGTCTTTGTCTAACACGATTGAGTCCCATTTAATGATGTAATCCCCATCACAATGATATCTCTTCAACATGGAAACATGAAATACCGGGTGAACACCTGATATATTAGGAGGTAAAGCTAATCTATAAGCCACCAGCCCTACACATTTAAGAACCTCAAAGGGGCCAATGTATCACGGACTTAACTTACCTTTCTTGCCAAATCTCATTACCCATTTCATGGGTGATACCTTAAGAAGAAAATTCTCACCAGTCTGAAATTCCATATCTCTTACTTTATGGTCTGCATACTTCTCCTGTCTACTCTGGGCTGCAAAAAGCTTAGTTTGGATACTCCTCACTTTATCTTGAGCATCCTTCACTAAATTGACCCCCAATGGTTTCACATCTCCAGTCTAGAACCATCCTATGGGTTATCTAAATCCCCTCCCATATAATGCCTCAAACGGTGCCATATCAATGCTGGAGTGATAACTATTATTATAAGAGAACTCACACAAAGGTAAGAACTTATCCCAATACCCTCAAAAATCAATCACACATGCCCTCAACATGTCTTCTAACACTTGAATGGTCCTCTCCGACTGTCCGTCCGTCTGTGGATGAAAGCGGTACTAAAAGTAAGTTGTGTGACCAATTCATCATGTAATTTCCTCCAAAACTTGGAGGTGAATTGCATACCACGATCTGAGATGATAAAAAGGAGCACCCCATGCAACCTCACTATCTCTTTCACATAAACCTTAGCCAATTGTTCAGCATAATTATCTATTCTTACTGGAATAAAATAGGCTGACTTAGTCAATCTATCAACCACTACCCAAATAGAATCAAATTTCCCCAAAGTCTTGGGAAGCCCAACCACAAAATCCATGGCTATCCTTTCCCACTTCCATTCCGAAATTGGCATTCTTAGAAGCAAACCTGCAGGTCTTTGATGTTCATACTTCACTTGTTGATAATTTTGACACTTAGCCACAAACTCTACTATATCTTTCTTTATGCCTGGCCACCAATAAATTCGCTCCAAATTTCGGTACATCTTGGTCTCACCCGGATGAATGGAATATTACGAACCATGAGATTCTATCAATAATTTCTGAATCAAATCATCAACTCGACGAACACAAATTCTTCCTTTAAAACTGAGCACACCTTTTGCATCAAGAGTGGTCTCTTGTGCCTTACCAATCACAATTTTCTTCTTGAGTTCATTCAAATTTTCATCCTCGAATTGCTTGGCCTGGATCTCTTCCATAAATGTGGCCCTTACTTGAATGCTAGCCAACACCACCTTTTTCTGAGATGCCCAATTGCATGAATTTTGACTCCAGAATTTCCTTAGCCAAATGTCGTCCAGTTACACTCAAGCAAGCTAAACTACCCATACTTACCGCCTTCCGACTCAAAGCGTCTACCAAAACATTAGCCTTACCCGGATGGTATTGAATGGTGACATCATAATCCTTAAGTAACTCCATCCACCTTCGTTGTCTCAAATTCAGATCCTTTGAGTGAACACATGCTGCAAACTACGATGATCAGTAAACACTTCACACTTAAAAACCATAGAGGTAATGCCACCAGATCTTAAGAGCAAACACTACCGATGACAAGTCAAAATCATTTGTTGGATAATTCCTCTTATGAACCTTCGGTTGACGCGAGGCATAAGCTTTAACATTCTTATTCTACTTCAACACAACACCCAAACCAGAATGTGAAGCATCACAATAAATCATAAAATCTTTACCTTCCACCGGTATTGCTACGATAAGTGTTGTGGTCAAGAGAGTCTTAAGCTTTTGAAAGATATCCTCACATTTTTCAGTCCATTCAAATGGTATCTTCTTTTTGGTCAAATTTGTCAAGTGAGTAGCAATAGAAGCAAAGTTCTTCACAAATCAACGATGGTAGCTAGCGAGCCCGACAAAACTCCTAACTTCCATCACAGAGCTAGGCCGAACCCAATTCTTAACCGCCTCAATCTTTTGGAGATCTACCATTACCCCTTCTTTTGAAACTACATGTACCAAAAATGCAACTGAAGTAAACCAAAATTCACACATAGAAAATTTAGCATACAACCTTTCTTTCCCAAGAACACCCAGAACAATACGAAGATGGTCCGCATACTCTTCCTCACTTTTCGAATAGACCAAAATATCATCAATAAATACTATGACGAATAAATCAAGAAATGGCTTGAATACCCTATTCATTAAACTCATAAAAGTTACGGGCGCATTAGTCAAACCAAAAGACATAACTAGAAACTCATAGTTCCCATAACGGGTTCTAAACGCCGTCTTTGGCACATCCTCAGGCCTAATTTTCAACTGATGGTAGCCAGACCTTAGATCAATCTTGGAGAAAACTGATGCACCGTGCAATTGGTCAAAAAGATCATCTATTCGAGGCAAATGGTACTTGTTTCAAATAGTAACCCAATTCAATTGCCGGTAATCTATACACATTCTCATACTACCATTGTCACACCCCAAACTCAAGGGGCGCAACTAGCTCCTAATGCCAAAACTCAGTCCCGAGCCGGCCCTGCTGAACCATTTGCTACTAGCGCATGCCATGCGCACGCAATCAAGAAAACAAACTAGTATATCCCGGCTTAAATCTAAGCCTTCAACCAGTAAGGCCCCTGTCAACATATATATAAAATAAATAGCTACTCCCAAGAGTTCATATAAAGAAATAGCCAACTAGCACATAAGTCCTGACTGGGCCGTCGAGGCCACCATGATATCTATACAAAAACTGGAAGCAGGTATATATCAAGACAATACATCAAACAGCTCAAAAGCTTCAGCAAACCAACAAAAGTAGGCCAGCATGGCCATAACCTAGCTCTACACCCCACATACCAATCTGCAAGCCTCAAAGAGTAGTAAAGGTTGGCAGGACAGAGCCCAAGCCTACCCATAAAAATATACACAATAAAAGCTAACAAACCTCTAAACTCTAGCAACTTAGGAGGAAAGGGGCTAGCCAACCGAATAAAAGTCAATCCTGCTACTGAGGAGGTCTACTCAGTCGTCTGTCAGGACCTGCAAGCATGAATGCAGTGCCCCCAAGAAATGGGGCGTCAGTACAAAATAATGTATAGAGTATGAAAGGCTGTAGACTAAATGAGCAAGTATCATAATATGCCAAAAGCAATCAGGTAAGGAAATCAAATTTAGATAAGCATGCCAACCCACTACTGAATCTAATAAAATACAATAATGATTAAAAATCAACCTAACCAAGTCCCCATAAGCCAAGTGGGTACAAACAACATACCACCTACTTAGGCCCCCATATGCCCATAAGGTGCCAAATCAATCTACATAACCTTGTCGGTAGTCCCTTGTCTTTGTAAGAAGTCACATAGCCCTTTTTGGCAACGATATAGCCCTGTAGGTAGTGCATAGCCCTCTTAGGGAACATCATAGCTCTGTGGGCTGCACTCAGCCCTCTTATGCATAACATAGCCCTGTAGGCAAAACATAGCCTTCTTTGGCGTCAAAATAACCCCGTAGGCAACACATAACATTCTTTAGAATTAATATAGCCCTGTGGGCAACACATATCCCTCTTTGGCAATAACATAGTCCTATTAGACAACATTCTAGCCCCCATAGGCAGTTCATAGCTCAACAGCTAACCACAATAGCCCCAAGGGCGACAACAAACAATTAAATAAGCTGTAAGCGAGCAATTTAGCTATAAACAATATATATGTGTAATGTCCAAGTCGTTCCTAACTTAGGGTTGTTCTGAACAGATTATGAGTCCCTAAAATGAGGGTTTATAACCATTCAATCAGCCAACCACTCACAATTACATCTACAACATAACTAACATTAACTACTCTATTATATCACTCCCAAGCTCTAAGGAAACATGCCGAACGAATGGAGTAGCCTTAACATACATTTTCCTTTATAATTTATGCTGAAAACACCTCTGTCCACACCACTAAAACAATAAAGAAAAATGTAACATCAATCAGTAATTAAGGATAAAAATTACTACGACAATTCCACAATCGATAAGGATTGCTATCATAAAATACAATCCAAGACCTAAGGTATCCGTAAACTGATAAAAGGTGATTCCTACCTTTCTTTAAATGACCAAAACACTTGAATATAATCACTCCATTGAAAAAAACCCTGCTGCCATAACCTCCACGGAGCTATACCGCTCAATTCACCGTGAAAATTATACCAAAATGACGAGCTTGCGACGTAGGGTAATTATCGATAAAAGGCCAATAAGAGATCATGAACACACAAGGATGATTTGAGGAGTATTTCTCTGATTTTCGTGGGTTTCTCATGATTTGGAATGAAGAAAAATGAAGAAGATGCTATCTTATAAGCTTCCACGGACTTAGGGGATCCACCTCATGTGTCTGCTTGCTCATTCTCGCAAAAACGCGAATATCTCTCTATTTTAAAGTCGTATGAACAAACCGTTTGATGCGTTAGAAATTAGACTCATAGACCTTCGATTTAATGGGTCTTGGCGACCCATAAGTCCTTATAGATTGGGAGAAAACTTCCGAAACATTTGACCCAAATTTTAGAGAAATCTATAAAAAGGAACTTACGATAACTTTCGCCCACTTTTATTTTGCGACTTACCTTACTTCAAAACATGAGATATAACCCTTGAACACTTAAAATATGACATACCACATCATTTTTAATTTATTACTCACCCTTTTTTTCTTTCCATGAATGACCAAATTAATTTAGACGTTTAGAAAAGTCGGGATGTTACATCCTTCCCTCCTTAGAAACATTCATCCTCGAATGAAAAATCTGAGTCACACGGTTATGTCCTTAGGAGTTGTCAAAGTTTAGAAAAAGTATCCTTTGTGAATGTGACTATCCAGAACCTGAAACACATAAATTTTTAACCTAGGCATCTCACAGGATAACATAAATAGCTAAGCAATATAACTCCACAATAACAGTGCGAGCAAAAATACAATGACGGCAACCATAATAAGAAGCAATAATATAAATTTTTGTATAGGTATCTTACCCCACTGTACCAATATAAACTGATATGCCATCACCCTGGGGTATGAAACAAGTGAGGATATTTGGACCTCATGTCATCCTCAGCTTCCCAGGTCACCTCTTCTCTATTCTTGTTTCTCCACAATACTTTAACCGAAGCCACCTCTTTCGTTCTCAATTTACGGACCTGTCGATCTAATATGGCAACTGGAGTTTCCTCGTAGGACAAATCATCTGTGATCTGAACATCCTCAATTGGGACAACCCGATAAGGGTCTCCTACGCACTTTCGTAGCATCGATACATGGAAAACTGGATGAACAAATTCTAGCCCCGAAGGAAATTCTAACTCATAAGCCACTCGTCCTAACCTCCGAAGGATCCGATATGGCCCAATAAATCTTGGACTAAGCTTGCCTTTTTTGCCAAATCTCATATCACCCTTCATAGGCGAGACTTTTAAGAATACCCAATCATCGACACAAAATTATAAGTCCCTTCATCGCACATCTGAGTATGCCTTCTGTCGGCTTTGAGCTGTTAGCAACCTTTCCCGAATGAGCTTAACCTGCTCTGCTGTCTGTTGTACTAAGTCGGGTCCAATCAACCCTGATTAACCTACCTCGAGCCATCCAATGGGGGACCTACATTTTCGCCCATACAAAGCCTCATAAGGTGACATCCCGATACTGGAATGATAACTATTATTGTATATGAACTCAATAAGAGGCAAGTGGTCATCCCAACTTCCTTTGAAGTCTAGCACGCACGCCCGTACCATATCCTCGAGTGTCAAAATTGTATGCTCAACCTGGCCATCTGTCTGAGGGTGAAAGGTTGTACTAAGATTAATCTGTGTCCCCAGTCCTTTCTGGAAGGACTTCCAGAAGTTGGCGGTAAATTGTGCTCCTCTATCAGAGATAGTAGATACTGGATATCATGTAGCCTAAAAATCTCTCTAATATAGAGAGCTGCATAGTCTTTGGCCGTACAAGAAGCCCTGACTGGTAAGAAGTGGGCTGATTTTGTTAGTCTATCAAAAATTACCCAAATAGATTCGACGCGATCGAGGTAACCCTATAATAAAATCATGGTACATGTTCGTCGAACCAGGGTGAATAGAATAACGGGAATGATGTGCCTCTTCCATAATCCAATATCGAAGCCCTGTAATATTCGGAACACATAATCGACCGCTACTTCTAAGGACTCCATCTCCTGCTATATCAAATGTTAAAGTCTGTTGATTCTGAGCCTTGGCTCTAAGATGCTCTAAGCTAGGATCCTCTTGTTGCCATGATTTCACTTCTACAACTAAAGATGATACAGCTGTGTCCTGAACTGTTATCCCACTATCTTCTACCTCTAACAATCTGACTCCCAAGCTAGCTAATTGATGAAGCTCTCGCGCTAGCTCACGCTTCTCAACACCTAAATAGGATAAACTACCTATAGATATTCGACTGAGGGCATCAGCTACCACATTCACTTTTCCTGGATGATATAAAATATCCACGTCGTAGTCTTTCAATAACTCAAGCCATCGACGTTGTCACAGATTTAAATCCTTTTGTTTAAAGATATATTGAAGGCTTTTATGATCTGTGAAAATGTCAACATGAACACCATATAAATAGTGTCTCGAGATCTTTAATGCATGAACAACTGCAACCAACTCTAAATAGTGGGTCGGATAGTTCTTTTCATGCTTTCTCAACTGCCTTGAAGCATATAGGATAACCTTACCATGTTGCATTAGAACACATCCCAGCCCAACACCAAAAGCATCACAGTACACAGCATAGCCTTCTGAACCCTCTGGAAATGTTAGAACTAGTGTTGATGTTAACTTGTCCTTAAGCTCCTGGAAACTATGCTCGCAAGCCTCAGTCCACTAGAACCTAGTTGCTTTTTGAGTCAGCTTCGTTAATGGTGCTGAAAGTGAAGAAAAACCCTCTACAAACCTACTGTAGTACTCAGCTAACCCTAAGAAACTACGAACCTCAGTCGGAGTCATGGGTCTGGGCCAAGTCTTTACGGACTCAATCTTTTGTGTATCAACCGCAATGCCTGCATCTGATACAATATGGCCTAGGAAAGCCACAGAGCTCAACCAGAACTCACACTTGGAGAACTTTCCATAAAGTTCCTGCTCTCGAAGAACTTGAAGGACTGCTCGCAAATGATTTGCATGCTCAGCTTTTGAACGTGAATACACCAAAATATCATCAATAAATACAATCACAAACAAGTTTAGATACAACCTGAATATATTATTCATTAGGTCCATGAACACTATTGGGGCATTAGTTAATCCGAAAGACATTACCAAGAGCTCAAAGTGTCCATATCTGGTTCTAAAAGCTGTCTTTGGAACGCCTTTCTCCCGAACTCGTATCTGGTGGTACCCTAATCTTAAATTAATCTTTGAGAAACACTCAACACCTTGTAACTGATCAAATAAGTCATCGATCCTCGGAAGGGGATACTTATTCTTTATAGTTGCCTTATTCAGTTGTCGATAATTGATACACATTCTTAGTGAGCCATCTTTCTTCCTCACGAATAACACTAGCGCGCCCCATGGTGAAGCACTAGGCCTGATAAAGCCTTTATCCAGCAAGTCTTTCAGCTGATCCTTCAACTCCTTTAGCTCAGCAGGAGCCATTCTATAAGGAGGGATAGATATGGGTTGTGTACCTGGTAGCATATCGATAACAAAATCAATTTCTCATTCTGGAGGGATACCAGGGAACTTGTCTGGAAATACATCTAGAAACTCATTAACTACCGGAATAGATTGAATAGTCGGTGGTTCTGCATCTATATCATGAACGTGAACAAGATGAAAAATACAACCCTTAGTGATCATCCTCCTCGCCTTAAGATAGGAAATAAACCTACCTTTCGTCATTGATGTATCACCTTTCCATTCCAGAACTGCCTCTCCTGGAAAATGGAATCTAACAATCTTTCTCTGACACTCAACATTAGCATAATAAGACGCTAACCAGTCCATACACATAATGACGTCAAAATTAACCATCTCTAACTCTACCAGGTCTGGAGAGATCTGACAGTCGATAATTTCTATCGGGCAACCTCGATAGACTCTCCTGGCAATAATAGACTCACCAACTAGTGTAGATACAATAAAGTGTTGATCTAATGACTCTGCTACTATATATAACTTCCCCGCAATAAATGGAGTAACATAAGATAGAGTACATCCAGGATCTATCAAATCATAAACACAATGGAAGCAAACAATCAATGTACCTGTCAAAACATCTGGTGATGACTCTGAGTCTTGTCGTCCGGTTAATGAATATGCACAGTTTTGTCCACTACCAGAACTAGATGCTCCTTCTCTGCTTCCGCCTCTACATCTACGTACTGATGTCTGAGGTCCACGCCCTGTAGATTGTGCGGATAAGGACGAACCTACTGCTGACCAATGGTAGGGCAGTTTCTCCACCCATGCCCCTCCTGTCCACAAGAATAACAACCTGTGGAACCCTATCTGCACCTCCCAAAATGCATCCAACCACAAGTAGCGCAACGCGGTGGGAGTGTCCTAGCCTGGTCTGAACCCTTCTGCTGCTGCGAGCCTAATGTTCGTGAACCCTCACCTGGGCCTGACTATCCCTACGATCAAATCTACTACCTTGGAACTGTTGTGGTGGAGGTTTAAGTGGCCTAATAGAATGTCGGGGTCTGGGACAACCCTGAGAATCTCTTTTGAACCAGCGGGCCTAGCCCTCTTTTGTCTCTCTCTCGACCCTCTCACTCATATAATGTAGATGTCGGCGATCCTCTATGCCTTGTGCAAAGGCCTGAATTCTCTAGATATTCATATTATCATTTAGTGCAGCGGTAGAATAAACGTCGATATAGTCTGAGTCAAGCCCTCTCACAAATCTACGCACCCTGTCATGCATCGTTTCAACAAATGCTAGTGCATATCTAGCCAATGAATCAAATCTCAGCCCGTACTCTCGGACACTCATGCTACCCTGTCGGAGGTTCAGAAACTGGTCCACCCGGCCATCCCTAATCTCTCGAGGCAAATAGTGATTTATGAAAGCTTCTGTAAAGCTATCCCAAGTGGGAAGAGATACATCTTTTCCCCTAGATCTCTCCCAACTTTCGTACCAAAATACTACAACATCATGCAATGGAAATGTTGCTAACTCAACTGACTCAGTCGCTGAGGTATGCATGACTCTGAAGATATTATGAAGCTGATCAACAAAGTGTTGAGGGTCCTCTCTGCGATCTGTCCCTGTGAACTGTGGAGGATTCAAGGAAAGAAACGACGAACTCTCGAACTTTCGGGCCCTTCAGAAGGTCCGGCAACATCTGGCACAACTGGCTGGCACTGTGCAGCTATTAACTTTGCTAACATATATACTACAATCTTGAAATCCTAATCATATGGAATATGAGGAACTAGAGGTGGTACAACTGGTGGAGCCGAAAGTCGTGTAGCCCTCGGAGGCTCCTGAAGCGGTGGAGAATCTATAGGGGGCTGAGAAGATGTCTCCCCATGGGTCTCACAATGGGCTACCTACACCTGTAGCACATTGCCTGTACCTTCGCCTGCAGCTGCATCTAGACCCTGGCTAGCTCTGGTCTGTCCAGTGTCGGCCATCTCTATCTGCATACAAGTATCAATTATAAGCAAGAAACATCAACCCTTAAGACACCGCTCTATAGCACGAGGTGAGCAAAAGAAGGATAGTCATTTTAACATGCCCGGTAGATTCTTGCTTACCGAATGTGGTACACAACACATTTATAAACAAGACTCTACTAGACAAGACTTGCAAACTCCCTAGGATACGACGTTGCTCTGATACCAAGTTTGTCACACCCCAAACTTAAGAGGCGCAATTGGCTCCTAATGGGAAAACTCAGTCCCGAGCCGACCCTGCAGAACCATTTGCTACTAGCACATGGCAGATACATGCAATCAAGAAAACAAACTAGTATATCCTGGCTTAAAACTAAGCCCTCGACCGGTAAGGCCCCTGTCAATATATATATAAAAGAAACAACTACTCCCAAGAGTTCATATAAAGAAATAGCCAACTAGCACAGAAGTCCTGACTGAGCCGTCAAGGCCTCCATGATATTTATACAACAACTGGAAGCAGGTATATATCAAGACAATATATCAAACAACTTACAAGCTTCAGCAAGCCAACAAAAGTAGGCCAGCATGGTCATAACCTAGCTCTACACCCCACACACTAATCTGCAAGCCGCAAAGAGTAGTGAAGATTGGCAGGACAGGCCCCAGCCTACCCATAAAAATATACACAATAAAAGCTAACAAACCTCCAAACTCTGGCAGTTTCGGAGGAAATGGGCTAGCTAACCGGATAGAAGTCAATCCTGCTACTGTGGAGGTCTATTCGGTCGTCCGTCAGGACCTGCATGCATGAATGTAGCGCCCCCAGGCAATGGGGCGTCAGTACAAAATAATGTACATAGTATGAAAGGCTGTAGACTAAATGAGCAGGTATCATAATATACCGAAACCAATCAGGTAAGGAAATCAAATTTAGATAAGCATGCCAACCCACTACTGAATCTAATAAAATACAATAATGATCAAACATAAACCTAACCAAGTCCCC
>JAJOOH010012522.1:0-11515 GCA_029582605.1 Solanum gracilifrons
CCCCCCGGCACTATTTAATAGTGTATTTTAAAGGCACGTGGACACATTACTGTTTAAAATGATGCAATATTTATGATGTCCACGTAGGCACATATATATCTTTAAAATACACTATTAAATAGTACAGGGGGTAAAAGGTCCTTTCCAAAGTTTGATATCGTAACAACAATTTCGACCAAAGTTGGAGTATTTTTCAGACCCTTTTCCCATTTAAATATATTTAACCCTATTATTTCTCTTTTATTTTTGTTTGGTGTAATGATGACATGAGTTGAGCTTAAATGGAATAGTGACCATTCGTTCCTGAGCCCAACTTGTTTGGGACCGAGGCTTAGTTGTTGTAGACTTGTAGTCTAAAATTGCGAAGATATGAAGGGGTTAACCTGTGGAATAGTTCTAATGTTTATTGCTTCAGTATGGCTTGGATCATCACTGGGGTAGTAAAACATTTTAGCTTTATCAATTACTAGACTCCCTTCTTTTTCTATTCTTCTATGACACTGTTCTATCTTGTAGTTTTCAAACTGTGAATTCTGATTCCCATTTGTCTGATAGGTATAAGGGTTCAGTTTCGTCTCTGTTAATTGGCTTATAAATTAAACCTATTTTTGTATATGCTAGATATAGTCCAGTCCTTTACTTAGACTATATCTATGTTTTCATATGCTTCCAGGTGAAGAAGATGAAGAGGTCAATGGGGATTTTGTTTCACCAAATAGGAAGAAGAGATCTACTAGGAGTGTGAAACCAAGGAAATCAACATCAAACAAGTATGATTGTATATTGGTGTCCTTATAATGTGTTTTTTGTCTCTTATATGAAATGGTCCTATAACCTCATGCTGGTATTATCAACTTTGTAGGGTTTCTTCTGCTGTTAGTAATATACTTCAGAAGCTTGATGTGATTCTTGGTTTTCTTAAGGAGTTGTGCACTATAGAGCGTCTACCAGACAGTTGCATTATTCAACTTATTAAGACTTGTTTCACAACATTTGTGGTTGAAAACATCCAGCTTTTGCAAATGAAATCAATAAGCTTAATAAGTGGGGTAATGAAGCTTCATTTACTTGAAGTTTGTCCTTTTAGTTTAAATGAATCATAACTACTGTGGAACTTAGTTGTGTATATGTTGTTGAGTTTGCAGATATTTTATGCATACACACAGCATCGTGTTTCTATAATGGATGAGGCACTTCAGATTCTTTTGAAATTACCCTCTTCTAAGCGCATGCCCAGAACTTATCCTCTACCTGATGAAGAGCAGAGGCAAATCCAGTTCATCACTGCTCTTTTAATTCAAATAGTTCACAGCAGTTCAAACCTTCCAGATGTTTTGAGGGAATCAGCTGACAGTCCTTCTCTAGAGGTTTCAATTGATGCCAGTTACCCTACCAAATCTTTTGAATCAGTCACGGAAGCTTGCTGTCTTTTCTGGAGTCGTGTTCTTCAACGTCTAACAAACACAAAAAATCAGGAGGCAGCTGAGTTGAAGACAATGATTGAGAATCTTGTCATTGATCTGTTAACTACTTTGAATTTGCCTGAATATCCAGCCTCTGCTCCTCTTCTGGAGGTATTAGAGATGTGGTTATATTTCTGAATCCTCTTTATTGGCTATATATTAAAGACACTTATATGCAGGTTCTTTGTGTTTTACTCCTTCAAAATGCTGGGTTGAAATCTAAAGATATTTCTGTTCGTTCTATGGCCATTGACCTTCTTGGCACAATTGCTGCAAGGCTGAAACAAGATGCAGTCCACTGTAGGGAGGAGAAATTCTGGATAGTAAAGGAGTTGAGAAGTGGGGAAATGATTGACCGGAATCCTCCCAAGGATGCATGTTCTGTTTGTTCGGATACCAGGATTGACAAATCACTTGTTCAATGCCATGGTTGTCAGAGACTATTTCATCTTAACTGTACTGGAATCAGGGGTCATGATATTCCGAATCGCGGCTTTCATTGCCAGATGTGTTTTTCCAAGAAGCAACTTCTTGTACTGAAATCACTATGCGAGTCTCAGTCCAATGATGCTGGGCAAAATAACCGTACTAACTCAGGAAAAACATCACTAGTTACTGAGGCAATCACAAATTTGGAGATTGTTCAGCAGCTACTGCTGAATTATCTCCATGATGCTGCAACTGTGGATGATTTACATCTATTTACTCGCTGGTCAGTGCTTCTGTGAAATTGATATTTTAATGCTGTTAGTTTTTTTATTTCTGTTTTTGATAACCCTGCCAAGAAAAACAATTGCAGGTTCTATCTTTGTCTTTGGTACAAAGATGACCCTAATTCAGAGCAAAAGTTCATGCATTATGTTGCACGATTGAAGTCGCAAGCAATTGTGCGTGACTCTGGTTCTCTTTCTTCGCTAATGACAAGAGAGTCGGCAAAAAAGATAACTTTAGCGTTGGGACAAAATAGTTCTTTCTCTAGAGGATTTGACAAGATTCTGCAAGTGCTTCTGGTTGGTGAAATAACACTTCCCCGCTTTTACTCGAGCACATAGATTTTTATACTCATTATAAGATGCTTTACAGGCAAGTTTGCGGGAGAACTCTCCAATCATTCGTGCAAAGGCATTGCGAGCAGTAAGTGGGTTGCATAGACATTCTAAAATTTTGATTTCTTCT
The DNA here is from genome assembly GCA_029582605.1 of Solanum gracilifrons. Classification (NCBI taxonomy): domain Eukaryota; kingdom Viridiplantae; phylum Streptophyta; class Magnoliopsida; order Solanales; family Solanaceae; genus Solanum; species Solanum gracilifrons. The sequence continues at coordinate 2,640 of JAJOOH010012522.1, forward strand.
GTTCCAACTTCTGGAGTACTTAGTTTCTGCTCTACTTGTTTGTGTCATAATGAGAGCAGGTTAGTATCATTGTTGAGGCTGATCCAGAGGTTTTGGGTGATAAGCTCGTCCAAACAGCAGTGGAAGGGAGATTTTGTGACTCTGCTATATCTGCCCGAGAAGCTGCGTTGGAACTTGTAGGCAGGCATATTGCTTCATATCCTGATGTTGGTCTGAAGGTATTGAATTTAGATCTATTGATCCAACATGCTTGTGGTGACACCTTTTTCAGGATGGCTATATTTGTCCTCCTAACACGTCTTTTGGTTGTGCAGTACTTTGAGAAGTTGGCGGAGAGAATAAAGGATACTGGAGTAAGCGTGCGAAAGCGTGCTATCAAAATCATACGGGACATGTGCACTTCAAATTCTAACTTCTCAGAGTTAACTACTGCTTGCGTTGAAATTATTTCCCGAGTAAATGATGAGGAATCCAGTGTACAGGTAGAAGTAGTCAAATCAATTTCCTTACCATTTTAACATTTGAGCTGATTCTCTTTGGTCCTCTGTCCTCTCCTTGGTTAAATAGTGATACAAGCACCCTGAACATAACAATATCTGCCCCAGATGAATGTAGAACGTGCAAGGTTCTTATGATGATCGACCATAATCATCGTTACACTTTAGACCTGACAAGTGGCTGACTTAGAACAAGGCACACGATTCTTGGTGCGATTCATAGGCCAGTCCCAAGCCAGTCATTCTGCATGGGGTAGGGGCCCAGTCCTGCCCACAAAGGCTCCAGTTGGATGGACTGGGTAGTTGGCATGATTCTTTAAAATAATTTTGAACTTTGATTTATTTAACAAGATTCAAGTATTTAAACTTATTTTAGAGTTGAGGACTGAAGAAGTGTAATATTGAAGATTTACTTTGGAAAAATACAATCGAAAATATACAAAAATCTTTAATATAGTAACAGTTGAAGGTCAAGTAAAAGCTTGGGTTATATTAGTGTGAAATTAGAACCTCAGATTATTACTTCATGTTCCATTTTATATGACAACCTTTTGTGTATAGCAGAAAAGAATGACACCTTTCTATATCTTGATGTGGACAATTTTATTTGGTCAGAGTCCAGAAGCATACAAGGAATCCTTAGATTCTGTTTTATTTTCTTACATATAGGACCTGGTCTGCAAGACATTTTATGAGTTTTGGTTTGAAGAACCTTCTGGTTCACAACATCATTATTTCGGAGATGGAAGTTCTGTTCCACTTGAGGTAGCTAAGAAAACAGAGCAAATTGTTCAGATGCTGAGAAGGATGCCCAGTCTTCAACTTCTTGTAACTGTGATTAAACGCAACTTAGCCCTTGATTTCTTTTCACAATCTGCTAAAGCTGTCGGTATCAACCCCGCGTCCCTTGCCTCAGTCCGTAGGCGCTGCGAGTTGATGTGCAAGTGCTTACTTGAGAAAATACTGCAGGTATTTGATTTGTAGGATGGTGCCTCTTAAATGTTTAGACTTCTTTTTTGTAAATAGAATGTTCAAGTATCTTCTTCTTCCAGGTGACAGAGATGAATACGGGAGAAGGAGAGGTGCTTATGCTACCATACATGAGGCTCTTGCATGCCTTTTGTGTTGTTGATCCTACTCTATGTGCACCAGCTTCTGATCCTTCCCAGTTTGTGATCACGCTACAACCTTATTTGAAGAGTCAGGTTGTGCATCTATTTGGTTTTAAGCTTAGTTGCGCGGACTCTTCACTTTTGATGCCGCACCTGTGTCAGATTCTCCAAAAACACACTACTTTTGGCGAATCCGACACGCACCTGTTGACATTTTTGAAGAGTCTGAGCAACATTGCTTTTAAGGCACTCCACAGTGATTCTAGGTTATTCTCTTCTATGTGAGAAAATTTGCTTTTCTAATTAACCAAGAACAAAATATTGCTTTTCTACTGAAGGAATTGGGTGCGCACTTTGTGTGCATATGTGTCTGATGCATGCACTACTAAGTTTGTATATTAGCAAACTTGAAATGGATATAGTACATGAGGCTCGTTTGGGTTTCAAGCACAAAATACTGGTTAATGCGTGTTTTTGTCTATGTGCTAACTTGAAAGGTATCGTACAAATAGCTCTTGGGTTTCAACTTTCAAGCACAATGCACCTATCGATTGGTTTATAAAGAAGCACAGGGAAGACTGGTGTGTTATCATTTAATACCAACCATGTTTTGTACTATTTTCTGAAACCAAGCTATAGTATCTTATGTTAAGAAGTGGAAAACTGTCAAATGAGTGAAGACAGAATATCTTGGTTCAGATAATATTAGAACACAACGGATATTCAAAACTATGTAAATGGTAGTGGTATGAACTTTTGATTCATGCAAATGAATCTTTGGGAAGAATGATAAGAGCATAAACATACAGTTGTTGCAATGGTGACAGTAAACTAATTGGGATTTATGCATGGTAAATCTACTACAAAGGTTACATTTTGCTGAATGTTGATAGTACCTAAAAAAGTATATAATTGATGTATGAACAAACTCTTTTTTGGGTGCTTGAGAAGTAAAAATTATCCATGGAAAAAAAGAAGAAACAAATTCATATATAAAAATAACAGAAAGAGTATGTACAAGTAACTAAGCGAGTGATCATAAGTGTGAGAATAGGAGGAGATACAAGGGAGTTCCCCATCTTTGTGGGTTGCACTAGAGATATTCTTTTAGCCATATTTGTTTGCCTTAGTTATTGATAACTTAACTGATTGTACATAGGGTGAGGTAATGTATGCCATTTGCAAAAGATGTTGCACTGCTAGACGAAATTGTAGTGGGGATTCTATCAAATTTGGACTCATGGAGATCATGAGAAACACTCTAGAGAATAAAGTTTTATGACAAGTAAAAGTAAGAGAATATATGCAATGCAAGTTTAGCCTTCATTGAATGAACGAAACTGAATTGATTTGTATGAGATTATGCTGCCTAAATGCATATAATTTAAATGTACAGGCTTAATCTTCTTGGAAAACAGAATGACAGGGAAAGATGAATTCCTTAGAATCAAGATAATGTAACTTAAGCGGGAGTGTGTTACAGGAATGCACTTTGAAGGAAAGTCTCGTAGCACGATTGTGAGACCAACAATCTTATGTGGGTGCAACAAATCCTGAAGAGAGGTGTCGTGGAAATGCAATTTTGAGATGAATGTGCAATCATTCAAAATTGGACGTGATTAGAAATGATTATTAATATGGTTCAAGTAACAACCATAGAGGATAAAGTGAGTTCACATGAGATGGTTCAACTATGTTGTACAATCATTCAAAATTGGATTAGATTAGAAATGATTATTAATATGGTTCAACTAACACACATAGAGGATTAAAATGAGATGTGGCACAAGATGGTTCGACTATGTCCTACTAAGAGCTTTGAATATATCAGTCTGGAGTGTATGCATTAGTGTGTGGATGTACCTCTATACTAAAGCTATTTATCCAGGTTGTCACTGTACTTGCTTGTTGACTATAGTCACTGCTACTGCACGGCCACCTGATTCCTCCTTTTCATTTGCTGTACTTGTAAATGTTAAATACTCCAAACAATTTATGATATACTTTGTTCTTATGGCTTCTGTTAGGCTGATAATCGAGTTGCAGCCCAGCTTTTGGAGAGTATAATCTTTGTGATTGATTCTGTTTTGCCTTTGCTAAAGAAGCTTCCTCAAAGTGTTGCTGAAGAACTTGAACAAGATCTGAAGCAAATGATTGTTCGGCATTCTTTCTTGACAGTTGTCCATGCTTGCATCAAGTATCTACTCTTTCATTAATACCCTCTTCTCTATAAATTGGGACTAGCCATTTCCCTTCATAAATTTTTCACAACTTCATATTCCATGCTTCACTTTTTTCCTTATAAGCTTTTGCTTACAAAATTACAGGTGCCTCTGCTCTGTAAGTAATGTTGCTGGAAGAGGCTCAACTATTGTTGAACACCTTATCCAGTTATTCTTCAAGCGCCTTGATGCCCTAGGTTTCAGTAACAAGCAGGTATGTGAAACCCCATGAAGTTTCTGGTCATTACTAGGAAAAAACAGATGTTTCTGTTCGTATTTTGTTATATGATCTGTATGGCATTATTGCTTACTTTATTTCTTTTTCAGCACTTTCAGCAAGTGGGCCGGTCTCTTTTCTGCCTGGGTTTGCTAATACGTTACAGTAGCTCATTATTGCATGCATCTGTTTCCAGTAACAACTTACATGTTTCTAGCAGCCTCAACCTATTTAAGAAATATCTTCAGGCCGAAGACTTTGTTATCAAGGTTCGCTCATTGCAGGTGAGACTTCCTATTTCCTTCAAGTCCTGCATGTATGTCATAATCATCACCTATGCAACTATGTAACTTTCAGGCACTGGGCTATGTTTTTATTGCTCGCCCTGAATGTATGCTGGAAAAGGATGTAGGGAGAATTTTAGAGGCCACACTTTCTTCTAATACTGATACACGGCTCAAGGTAACTTCTTTTCTTCTTGTTTCACACTTAAGATGTGCTGTATACTGAATCATTTGTCGGCCAGATGCAATCACTGCAAAACATGTATGAGTATCTTCTTGATGCTGAAAGTCAAATGGGAACAAATAATGCAAGCGAGAATGAAGTTGCTAATACAGCAGTTGGTGGCCCTAGTGTGCCTGTTGCTGCAGGGGCTGGTGATACCAACATTTGTGGGGGAATAATTCAGTTGTATTGGGCTAAAATCTTAGAAAGATGCCTGGATGTGAATGAACAAGTGCGTCAGTCTTCTCTTAAGGTAATTCCCTAATTTTTTAATCTTCTTTTCCTGTAAAAATGATTAATTAAGCTGGTCTTATGGATTGCACTCACTCCCACTTAGAGGACATTTTAGTGTAAGAGCCGGTCAGTTTACTGCTGGTGTTCATTTACCTGACTACGCGATCCTCATTTATTTGGAAATTGTATGCGATGCTAATTTCTAAAGCATGGAGTATTTATTGTCAAAGTTATGTCAATCCTTTTACCCATTCAAACTATAGGGTAGATTCCTGCTCTAATCAACCTCTGATTTTGTTCAAACAGATTGTGGAAGTTGTACTGCGTCAAGGTCTTGTTCATCCTATTACCTGTGTTCCCTCTTTGATAGCTCTTGAAACAGATCCGCAGGAGGTGAACTCAAAGCTGGCTCATCATTTGTTGATGAACATGAATGAGAAGTACACTCTCTTTGTTGTTAGAATTATAGAATTACCTCTTGATATTGATGAGTTTATGTTAACGTTGCTGGTTTTTTTTTTCCAGGTATCCATCCTTCTTTGAGAGCCGTCTTGGTGATGGTCTACAAATGTCATTTATGTTCATACAAGCCATGAATAAAGGTGATTCTCAAAGTTTAAAACCCCAGTCCAAAGCTCCAGGTATCATGTCAGGAAAGTCAGAGCCTGGCTCATTTACCCATGCAAGGCTCGGGGTATCTCGAATCTACAAGCTCATCCGTGGAAATCGTATTTCAAGAAACAAATTTATGGCCTCAGTTGTGCGCAAATTTGATACGCCAAGCTGGGGTGATTTGGTGGGCCCATTTCTGATGTATGCACCAATCTGGAGTACTAAACCTGAAGTTGGTTACTGTTTCAATATTTACTTTGTTTGTACTAATCTGGACTATTGATCCTGAATTGTATTTTTCCTCTTCCAGATACTGCACCGAAATTCTTGCTTCGCTTCCATTCACGACGCCTGATGAGCCCCTTTATTTGATCTATTCTATAAATCGGATTATTCAAGTTAGGGCTGGCACGGTGGAGGCAAATATGAAGGGATTTTTACAATTTTTACAAGCAGGCTATCAAAAATTAAATGTAAGTGGGGGCATTCAAGCAGAGCCTAATCAACCTATTAGGTGTCAGACTGAAACAATGGTTGCCAGCACAAAAATTGAGGAAGGTTTGGAAGGTGACCATGTTGGTGTAGATTATGGATCAGTGGAGCCATATATGCCCCATTTGGCATCATTAAATCCACATGGCATATCAAATGCTGATTTGCAGATGATCCAGGTATGCTCTCTCCATCAAACTGAGTCTTATGAGCATGGTGTTGTGTTGCATGCAGAGCACATGAGATATGTCACAAGCTTAACTGTTGTCTTTTTTATAGGGGTCACATGTCCCTCCTAACTTTCACTACTGATAGCTGATGAGTTCTTTTTTGGTTAAGTCTCTTTTTCGATTCTTCTGTTTAACAAATATGAGTATTATACAGGTGGAGTGTCTGGCAGCTGGTGCTTTACAGTTGCTTCTGAGGCTAAAGAGGCACCTCAAGATTCTGTATGATCTAAATGATGCCCGTTGCCAGGTTTGGCTTTCTGAATTGGCTGTTAGTTGTGCATGAGACTATGTAAATGAACCCTTGGCGGCATCTCATGATACTTATCTCATATTGGTTGGTTTCATCAGGCATATTCTCCAAATGATCCCCTAAAACCTGGGGAAAGTCTTTCAAAGCAAAGTCTTCCTTTCAGTGTGAATGAAATTAACATTGAGCACCCAAAGAATTATGAAGACTTTGTCCGGAGATATCAGGTAATTTGAGTGCAGTAACATATTCTATGTATGTCTCCACCAACGGTCATAATTGATTCTCTGATAGTTTTCTGATCTTGAGGACAAACATATTCCATTATGTGTTGCTATATTATGCCTTGACAAATTATTCACACATATATCTGCTGGATGATTTGCCACCCTATACTTTTGAAGCTGTCATGGTTAAATATGTGAGACTTCTCTTTCATTTCTGCAGTCTATTTTGTATATGCATTTATTTGTTTCTTGCTGGTGTTACATTGTGATTGCATATCAAGGGCATGCAGTTTGTAATTTAGCTTATTCAAATAGATAAGCTGGAGTTGACATTTATATGATCATGTGACATTGGTCGCCCCTTTCTAAGAATGTGATATTGCCCATATATTTAACCATGGTCATGAGGGATTTCTTTTGCACTTCAGTTTTGTAGTTCTTCAGGCTGACACATGACAATATCAATAAATATTTCTTTCTTTACTTGAAAAAAAGAAGGGAATTTCTTTTGCACTTGTAGGAAGAAACAGGAATTAATATATGAGCAAGTTATTGCTTGTTTATCTATTATGACTATTCATGCCGGAAAGGAGATCACTTTGCAGCTTAACTGAAGTGGCCACCTTCCATTTTTGACATTTATTTCATCTTTATTTTCCTTTTTTGGTAGGAATTCAAGAATGCCTTGAAGGAAGATACAGTGGACTATGCAATCTACACGGCGAACATTAAAAGGAAACGCCCTGCTCCAAGAAGAAACAGGAAATCTGGTCGAATGATGGGTGGTGATGATGAAGACTATGAAGACGATGAAGATTGGGGTAGTGGAATGAAGAGTAGTAATAGTGGCAGAAGAAGCAGTAGCAGGTTAAGGCAGCACTTGTGAATGTAAATACTTACAGGTAACACTAACATGTACAGTATGCAGGAAGGCAGGTAAATGACACAAGTAGCAAGAACCAAAACAAATTTGTAACAGCATCTATAGAAGTTAGAGATCATACCTAAGATGCCAGGACTAGAAGTTAATACTGTATTGGAGTTCCAGTACATCAGTGATGTCCTCCATTTAGAAGTACATGATGCTTGGAGGCATGAGTTTTGGTGTAGTCCTCCAACAGTAGCAAATTGATTTCATGTTGATTTCTTTGGGGGTTTTAACAGGAGGGAGATTGGGGAAGATTTTTCTGAGGTGTAGGTTTTAGACTTCTATTCCATTTTATATGTACATTCTAGTAGATTATGTTCTCATTTGGAAATGAAATAACACCATTGTTTGGAACAGTGCTTTGTGTGATAGTATGCTCTTAAGTTGACGAGAAGTGTATGATGTCTTTGATGCGATCTAGGAAGACATTGTCATAATTGTCAATGTAAACTATATCACGGAATAATACACAGATCGTTTATGTGGTATAATTTCATAGCACACTGGATGTTTGACACAAACTTAGCGTCCAAGTAGTAACATGGTGTTGATTTGGTCTCCGTGAGAAATAGTAATGCAGTGGTTTTCCGATCTAGGCTATTCTTTATGTGTTCGGTAATAACAATCGCTTTTGACTCGGTCCATGTGTCAAATAAATTGAAAAATAGAATGTTGTGTTGTGAGTATATCACTTTCGAACTGAATTTTTTTTATCATGGTAGAGTCGCAACCAACAAAAGGTGTGTGAGACTCTATTTACTTTTTGACACATGGATAAGTGGGCCATTTATGTGCTTTTCTACTTTAAAGCAAGAACTTTCTACAACTAACAATACAGAGAAAATATATTTACACATAAATTGAGTTGAACAAATATAAAAAATGCAAGAATTTTTTTGTGTTTGCTACTTTTTATTTTAATCATTATTAATATTATATTAATTTGTGGGATTATACCAGATATATTATTGTTGTTGTAGTTGTATGCTAGTTTGACAAATTTATTTTGATATGATATTTTTTTTGTGTATTCATGTTGTGTTTTTTTTTTAAAAAAAAATTCTTTCATGATTATTGTGAATTTAAAATGTAGTCATTTTATTTTAATTGTTACGATCTGAAATGTTGATTGTTACCTTAGACCTTTTGAAGGAAAGTTAAAAAAAAAGTTAATTATATTATTATTGTGGAGATGATTGTTTAAAACAAAGTATCACTACTCAAAGAAATAATTTTTCAAAAGTATCGTTATCCTAATAACATTTTTTCAGTTGATGTAGAATGTACGATTTAATATAGTTTATATTTTATTTTTATCATCATTACAATTTGATCATTAATTTTTTTAATA
>JAJOOH010012523.1:0-10014 GCA_029582605.1 Solanum gracilifrons
TATATATCATGTGTGACTACTTGTTCAGTTTTATAGTAATTTAAAAAATCATTAAACTATCCACTAATCAGCTTAAAATCTTTTGATTACTGGATCGTCAATTCAATAGTGATTTACTTAATTTCATAACAAATTAATTGATAATTCAATAATAATTGTTGAATTATAATCTTATTGCTTAAATATATAAAGTAACTTGACCCTAGGGAGTTATGCTAGTTTCATATTTATTTTTATTTTTTGGAAAATTTCTTTTGGCCAGAATGGTAAAATAATATATTTCACACTATGTTATTTTATCTTTATGAACATTTTTACCTGTTTAACTTTAATACATTTTAATTAAAAATTGAAAAAAGATCAGTTTATTTTAAAATAAAAAAGATATTATAGACTTTCCAAATTGCTGGCCAAATTTTCTGGTCATTTAGTATTAACTTTATTTTTTTGTTATTTTAATCTTTTAATAAGTGAATTTCTTGGAATTTACCTTTTCAATTATTTCTTCCCTTATTCTCTGATCCGTCGTTTTTTTACTTTTTTTTCCTGCTTTATTCATTAGCCCTTCATTCCCTTTCTGGCATTTTATAGCACATATATATTCCCAAGGATATTCAAAGTGATCAAAATAAGCTTTTGCTATAAAAGCTGAAATGGCTCCATGGAATATAACTATACTACTATAGAATAGTTTTGGTTATCTAGATCCATTCTCATTTTACAAATCAAATACTTCCTCATTTATTTTTATTTGTCGCGTTTTGTTATTCGAAAGTCAAATTAAATAAACTTTTACCAACATTTTAAGCTATTATGAAGTGATAAAATCAATATTTAAATTAAGACATTGATTCTATCAACTAATAATTACTTCGTTAATGTAAGTCGTCACCTTCCAATTTATCTGTTGACCCACAAAAGAATCTCGTCTTTTAATAAACCAAAACAATGAACAACATAAACAATTAATAATTTTATATCAAGATTAAGAATATTTCAGATTAGAAGTACATTTAATGGACTAGAAAATTTATTTTACAAGCTCGGAATAAAATACTTATCTCTACTTGATCCGTTCAATACATACAAAATATACTAGCATAAGAAGTTGAAACTATAATCACATAATTAAGATAAATTATATATAAATCTTGTTCTATAGTCATATCGATAGCTTTGTTCAATTTTCATCTGAGAGTGTGAACATAACATAATACTTACAAGAACAAACAATTTAATGTTATGTGTATAAGCTAAACTCTATACACTGAATTATCTACTATATATACAAATAAAGAGACATACAAATGAACTTATTTAAAAGTAAACTTTGATATTAAATCGAATATATAAATAAACAAGTATATATATATATATATATAAGTATGAATGAAGTGTGTGGTGTGCATATGTTGATATAGACCTATTTCGCAAATGCCAATGGTAATGGTCCTGGCCGGACCTTGATAGAGGTAACTCATCATATAGTTTCCTCCAGCTACTCATCACCAAACATTGATAGAGCCATTACACATTCAATTCTTGTAGAATAGCTAGAGATAATAGACATATATAGCTTGTTTGTGCCTTTGTGTTTGGTGGCGAAGTCAGAAATCTTTGTTAAAGATGTTCCAGATATCTATATACATAAGCAATATATACTAATATAATTTTGACAAAGAGTGTTCAACTGTTACTCCGCTTGTGCCAACTCCAACTATGGGTCAATATCTCTTTATTTGTTATCATGCAACATATTAGGTCGATTTACTGCTTTATCACAAAACACCATACTTTATTATATTTGAATTACAAAAGACAATGGTATGTATATATCATATATCATTACAATTGGAAACCAACCATTATTCCTACTTAATTAGACACTTTTGTTTTGTTATAAAAGTGTGGTATACGCAACATTAGCTACTTCAATTATTATATATACTATATAATTCAGCAACTAATTCAGTCACTGTCTTTGGCAATTCTTAAGCCTTCTATGAAATGATGACGATTCTACATATTTTGCATGCTAAAAAGTAACTACTAAAACAAATGAAACTAAATTTAACAAGAAAATAAATGACAGAAAGTACTTAGTATAATATTTGCACCTATGTTTTAGGAAGTCAACTTAGCCATAAGTGATTGCTAAACCAACAATATATAATTTGTGGTGTACCGCCCTTCACTTTTAATCAAAGATTTTATATTTGAGTGCTGAGTATAGAGTCATTCTAGTTTATTTTTTGTGATGACCCTGTTGTCCACATATTCCACGGAATACCTATCATCTTTCATCAACATGTACCTAATAGTTACTATGTCCATCAATGCTAGGATAGATGGAAAGAATCACCTAGTTTTTTTTGTCTCTGCTAAGGTTTGAACGTGAGACCTCAGAGTTACTTTAATTTTTAGGATGTGCTTTATCCTTCATTTTAAAACTTTTTGAGGTGAATTCAAATTTAATCGAACCTCAATAAGAATATGAATATCAAATATCCAATATCGAGTGATAACCATAAAAAGAAGTGAGGGCTACCATCACTCTGTAGACTTAATAACAACAAAATTTACTTTCTTTTTTGTATGGATAAGGGGATAGAAAATAGATGCCACGGCCACATACTAAAATTCTCTTCAATTTTAATCTTTCCTAAGTTTATTCATCTGTATATCAACTGGACCCTACACTTTTCCTTCAGAGTTATTATCACTGTGATTGATTTTGTTATCAAATAATTTTACAATAAAGTATTATTTCAGTAGAATCCAAGGCAGAAACAAAATTGACCAACATATCTTTCAACTGCCAAATTAATGCATTTTATCCCCCACATCAATATTTTAATCTTAAAAAAAAAACTGTCTAATTGAGGTAAACAAAATTCTACATTTCACATACAAGTTTGAACAAATTATATTTAATGGCTATGGCCCTCTTTTAATAAATGTTTGATGGTCTAGTTATTATTATTTAGATATATTGAAAAGCAAGGGCAAACTTTTTTTGTCCCCATTTTATTTATTTATATATATATATCATGAACTTGAGAGGCCCTTATGTGAGAATACTTAAAAGCCAACTTTAAAAGTGATACACAATATATCCTTTTACTTTCTGCTCTCTTCTTTATATCATTACTTTTTCTTTACATGTATTCTTTTTCTTTTTTTCCCAAAAGGAAAAGAATAATATTTCTTGTATTATAAACAGAAAAGGTAAATGTTTAATACAAAGAGAGCGGCGTAGGATGACTTGTATGATTGTTTTTTACTAAAATAATCAAAAACTTTGCTAAGCAAGAACGATAGTGTACGAATTCAGAATTTTCACTATAAAGGTTCGAAAAATTAAAAAAAGTAATTTTTGCTTTGAATTTTGAATTTTCCAAAATTACTGAGTCACCTATAAGTTTGTGTTCAAGAGTTTCGAAGTCTATAAAAAAAAATTATCGAAGGAGTTGAATGAACATCCTCGCCTTTTCCTAGATCCGCTTCCGCCCCAGCATAGGATAAGCACGTGGCGTCGACTCTCTCTTATTGCTGGCTGGCAGTTGGCCCTGAACAAAGTCTATCAAAACAGGTAAAATGATAAACAGTATTATCAAATTTTGTCTCTCCTTTTTTTTTTTTTTTTTTTTTTTTGGTTCATTTTATATAAATAATTGGGCCTTTACTGAATCATTTCGTATTTGCTTTTGCCATTAATGGAAATCCAACATGAAATGAGTAGAAATACAAAAGAGTAAATTTTTGCAAGAAAAAAATATCCATATTTACTCCTCAATTTATGATTACGTGTTAAAAATATCGTCAAATTGAAGCTTCTTTTAAGGGTCAAGGGCATAACGAGAATTTTTCTAAATGCTAGACGAAAAGTTTAATGAATGACAAATTTGCTTAATATCAAATAGTACAATGGCAAGATGAACTCAATTGATTGATTACCTAAACTTTCACCTTATTAGCGAGGATTCGATTTCCACTTAATAGATAATCTTAGTAGCTTTGTTGGTTGACTATCAATTTCTACTACTAGTGAGGGTTAATTCCCTTTCCATTTCCCCTAAAAAAAAATACTCCAATGGCAAGATTGACACTTTATTTAAGTCCGTCTTAGCGTAACACGTGCCCAAGTAAGTACAATTTGATATATTTTGCAATCTAAGAATTCATCATAAATTAACTAATTTTGATACTGAGTTAAACATATTTTGCTATTGTTTATTTATAAGAAAGGGGATTTTTTATTAGTTTTTTTTGTCTTCTCCAATTTCAATTATTAATATTAGAATAAATTTTGTGGCTCTTCATTTTCCTCCTTTTTTTTTCTCTCTCTTTTCAAAATTATTTGACTTATACTGTCACAGTCCTTTGATTTAAATGAGAATTGGGGTAGCTGTGATTCTTTCTGTTTTCATGTCACTAACTAAAATTTTCTTGATTCATATCATTTTGGTCAGCATCATCATTAATATAAATTGCATTAGTGCAAGCCAGATACAAACAAATCCACAACCTTTAGTTTCATGTCCCTCCTCTTCTCTCTATTATTATTATTATTTTCTCCTTAGCAACTATTTGTGGAGTTGAAATAAGTGTCAATCTTGTTGTGTTATTTACCAAACTTTTTAGACAGGATATTCTAAACTAACTAGTGCTTCTTTTTTGTTTTTAGACAATATCTATTGCTATTTGCTAGTACTAGTAGTGGTGTCTAAAAAAAGTGAACCTTTCAACTGTTGTAGAATTTGCCTTTGTCTCTCATGGTTTTGCATATTGCTTGATATATTTTGTGTTTTTTTGTGAAACAAAAAGAGGGAAAAAATAAAGACTCAAGAATATGAAGTTTATGAAACTTGGATCTAGGCCTGACACTTTCATTACTACTGAGGCTGTAAGGTAATTTATTAATTGTTTCCTCTGTTTCTTGAAATCAAAGAAGAAAAAATTCAAAAATGTTCCAAAGAAATCAAAGATTTTTTTTCTTTTCTTTTTTTGGTTGATGCAGGTCAGTTAATTCTGAAGTTATTAGTGATCTTATAGTTCAAGTAAAGGGTAGTAGATATTTGCTTCACAAGGTTAGATTCTTTACCTTTTTCTCAGAGTCGAAATTGTGTTTGGACATGTATTTTGCTAGTGAAAATGAATTTATATATCCAAATGCCTGCTAATTTGGAGGAAATTGTGTTTGGACATGTAAAAATTATGAATCCAAAGGCTTACTAATTTGGAGTTGATTGTGTTAAACAGTTTCCTCTGCTGTCAAAGTGTTCAAGGCTACAGAGGCTATGTTCTGAAAGTCCAGAAACATCACAGCATCAAATTGTGCAGCTACCAGATTTTCCAGGTGGAATTGAGGCATTTGAGCTATGTGCAAAGTTCTGTTATGGAATTACCATCACTCTAAGTGCTTACAACATTGTCGCGGCTCGTTGTGCTGCAGAGTATCTACAGATGACAGAGGATGTAGAGAAAGGAAACTTGATTTACAAACTCGAAGTGTTTTTCAATTCTTGCATACTTTCAGGTTGGAAAGACTCAATTGTGACATTACAAAGTACAAAGTCTTACCCTTTATGGTCTGAGGATTTGGTAATTACAAGCAGATGTATTGAAGCTATTGCTTCGAAAGTTTTAGCTCATCCTTCAAAGGTGAATTTGTCAAGAACCTACTCGAGAAGAGGCCCGAGGGATGATATTTCTTGCATTGAATCCGATAGCAGAAGACATAATAAAGATTCATCAAAAATTTGGTGGGCTGAAGATTTAGCAGAATTGAGCATAGACCTTTATTGGAGAAGTATGATAGCTATCAAATCTGGTGGGAAAGTACCTGCTACTGTTATCGGTGATGCATTGCGAATTTACGCCTCAAGATGGTTACCAAACATTTCAAAATATGCAAATCTTGAGAAGCAGATAGTACATGATCAATCCGAATCGGATTCAATTGGAAAACACAGGCTGCTTTTGGAGTCAATAATCAGCTTGTTACCAGCTGAAAAGGGGGCTGTTTCTTGTAGTTTCTTGTTGAAACTACTTAAAGCAACTAACATATTGAAGGGTTCTTGTTCATCTAAAATGGAATTGGCAAGAAGGGTTGGACTTCAATTAGAAGATGCTAGTGTTAATGATCTGTTAATACCTTGTGTGTCACACACATGTGACACAATTTATGATGTGGATATAGTTATTACCATATTACAACAGTTCATGTTGCAGGTTCAAAGTCCTCCAACAAGTCCACTAAGAAGGAGAGGAGATTTTGAGAGGAGAAGGTCTCGATCCGCGGAGAATATTGACCTTGAGTTTCAAGAAAGTAGAAGATCTTCTTCAGCATCACATAGCTCAAAACTCAAGGTAGCTAAGCTTGTCGATGGATATCTTCAAGAAATTGCTAGTGACACAAATTTGCCCCTCTCAAAATTCATATCCATTGCTGAAGCAATCCCAGGATTCGCCAGGCTTGACCATGATGATCTTTACAAAGCCATCGACATCTATCTCAAGGTTAAATTGCACATAACATCGAAATAATCCTTTGCACATGGTCCTAAATGTTACTCATGTTATTTCAGTGCATATAACTCAAACTGTAACGAAAAATGCAGGGGCATCCAGGGCTGAACAAGAGCGAAAGAAAGCGCCTTTGCAGGATATTAGACTGCAAGAAACTATCAATGGATGTTTGTATGCATGCTGCTCAAAATGAATTACTTCCACTAAGGGTAGTTGTTCAAGTTCTTTTTTTCGAGCAAGCTAGAACCGCGATGTCTGGTGGTCATGTAACAGAGTTGCCTAGTAACATCAAAGCACTTCTAGCAAACCATGATGACACAGCCAAGACTTCAGCATCTTTTAACAAGGCAAAAATGACACCAGTTAATGACCAGTGGAGTAATGCATCAGGCTTAAAATCGCCAAAGTCGAACATTTCAACTCTGAAAATGAAGCTAGCTGAAGATGATGATTTGGATGAACATAATGCAGATGAAATTGGAAAATCTTCAAGAATTAAAGCTTTATGTGTTCTTCCAAATCGACCGAAAAAAATGTTCAGTAAGTTATGGTCAAACAATAGATCATCAGTTGCAAGTGAAAAGAATTGATAAGTTATATCTTTATCATTATTGTGGAAGAGTATTTGTTTTTCCTTTTGTTAGTTTTCTGGAGAACAATTTGTAGCCTTTAGAATAGAGAAATCTTTATGCTTAAGTATTGGTGTAAAATGTAACCTAAGCTAATAAAAGTACAACAAAATTTACAATTAGAATATTGGGAAAATTATGTGTTGAACTTCTTTTGTTGGATTAGTTCATACATGTACCATCAATTTATGAGTTACAAGTTGGACACCAAGCTTCTAAATCGGATAGATTCATATCTGAAATAGGTTCCAAATTGAATGACAGGCATAATGCGAGAAGCAAGAAGGTCAACCTCTTTCAAATATACAAAATGAATTCTGACAATGTAATTTCGATCTAAATGAATCATCCTTTCCATAGAGACTTGTACTATGAAATATATTATACAAAATTTTGGGATTAACATATAGACATAGTAATTGGAACATGTTCTTCCTAAGAAACCTTGTTTGATTTTTTTCCCTTGAATTTTGACACATAGATTATTACTCATTTTAAATTTCTTATACTTGCAATGACCCGATCATCGCTCTTTCACACGTGGGTTTGATTCTTTTTCATGAGTCAAACATATGAAAATTTCGGATGGTGGTGGGATTCAAACCTAGAATCTCTACCTGATCTGATATCATGTTGAATTGTTTGACCTTCTCAAGATCTAAAAACTTAAGCGGCTAAAAAACACACACATTTATTTACTTAATTATATCTCAACACCGTACCATCTTCCAAATTAATCTCATCAATCTAGTGCTTTTTGGACCAACATTCTAGTACGTACATACATGGCCTGTGATTCAGGACTCAAATCTAGTGCTTTTAACATATACCTATTCTAGTATACGTATCATAATTTAATTTTAAACTTTTCATATTTTCTAGCTCATTAACAAAAGCATACATACATGCATCTTAAAATTAATTTCCTAATACATGTTTTAAATAAATAATCATGTAATTGGAGTACGTTGTGCAATAATTTTCTTTTGAATATTTTCCATCGTATTAAATTTTTTTCTCAGATACAATTATACTTATACTGACAATAAGCATATACTGAAATTTGTTTTGTTCGTTAAATCATTAATAATTATGCACATAACAGCTAATAAGGCTCGTTTTATTAACAACAAAAGATGCTTCGATTTTTTCTCATCATAATAATTATGTCTCTTTTGAGTATAAACAGCTTGATTATTATTAATTTACAGATCTAGGTGTTCGACATTTGTGAAATCTTGGTGATTTGTAACATGTGGTATGTGTCAATTATTTGTATCCACATGCATATGAGTTAAATTTTGCTTGGGAATTAAGGCTGTCCAATTTTGTTTCGAAAATTTTTACATATTGTTTTTTTTTCATTTGGTCTTCGGAATCTACATTACAGCATCGACGAAATCTAAATCACACACTGCAGGACCCATTCGGGGTGACGCTTCCAACAAGATTTTCTTCATATCGAGGACTCAAACCAGGGGAGGATCCAGCATACATTCAGGGGTTCCCTTTGGCGGAAAATATTACTATTTATATATTGTTAAATTTTTATTTTATGTATATATAGTAGATGTCAAACTCCCTTCGATTAGTTCGTGTGTTTATTTCTTCATATTTTGAACCCCTTTGTTAAAAATCCTAGCTCCATCACTGGTTCGAATCCGAAACTTTTAACTAAGGGTGGAAGAGTCTCACCACATGCACCACGACTCATGTTGGTCATAGATTGTTATTATTGCCAAACAAGCATGAAACATAATGTGGGAGTTTTATTTTGTTGACAGAGACATATTCATAGTATTTTGCTTGGGTTTACCAAAAATGTAGTAACTGCAAATATACCCCAGATAGGATATGTCAGATTTTGTAAAAATGGTACAAATAATTTAGCATAAAATCCAAAGCTGCCCCTTCTTAAGGCTACACTAATTAAAATGATTCATGTTAGCAACTGGAGATGTAGAGTTGCATTGATATAACAAGATTGCATGCTTGCTTTTGAAATTGTTCTTCATTTTGGTGGACAATATATCTCCAATCCATGTTTTAAGCTATTGGAATTGGAACCCACTTGATTAGTTGATTTCCACTAGAACGGGAAATTACGCGGATAAACAAATATACATTAGTTAATTAGTTAATATAGCTATAGTTTGAACTCACGACTTCTTTTTAGCTATAATTATGCGCGCCTCTCTCCTCTGTTTCTCTCTCTCTCCTCTCTCCTCTCTTGTACATATGCAAATACAAATTATACATGTAAGTATACAATTATACGACAAATATATCAATACAATTCACCCTCTCCACTCTCTGCCCTCTCTCGCTCGCTTTTCTCCTCCCTCTTCAATTTCACTTGCCTCTCTCCTCCCTCTCCCAATCTCACTTGCTAGATATACAAATACATATGTATATCAGTTACATAATACAATTATCTGACAGATATACAAATGCAATTCACCTCTCTCCACTCTCTCGCTAGCCTCTCGCCTCCATCTCTCAATCCCACTCGCCTCTTTCCTCCCTCGAACATGTAGCTACAAATCGTAATTAGCAAACAATAGCTATAGAGCCTAATTAATTTATTTTTAGTGGTTATTTGTGAAATTTCTCCTAACTAGAACCATCAATATGGGCTAGGTATGTTGGCTGGCTCATTTCAATCTGTGATTATTTGATAGAATTGAACTAAAATTTTGAAGCCTATTTCAGAATAGGGGTTTTAAGGCCGGCTTGTGGGACTTGAGCACAATGAGTTGGATCGGTTTGTGGGACTTGAGCACTATGAATAGAATATTAAAAATAAGTAAAGAGCAAAAAGAATCAAAACTCAAAGTCTACTTAAATCATATAT
>JAJOOH010012524.1:0-13421 GCA_029582605.1 Solanum gracilifrons
TGTGGTTATGTACTGATACTACACTTGCTTGTTCTTTGTTGAGTACATGACATCTTCAAGCGGCTATTGATAGACCTCAGCTAAGTGACTGTTGAGCGTGACCAGATTTAAGGGTGAGCCAGTTCTTTCAAGCTGCCATGAATCTTTCTTGTTTAAGTCCACTCTTTTCTGACTCAGACTATTTGTTAAGGTTTTGTTTAGTTTCGGGGTTGTACCCCTTGTTCTTAGATTTGTCGTTAGTAGAGTTTTGGTACAATGACTTTCAGGTTCTAGTGGTTGAATTTCCGCATTAGTTTGGTTAGTTAATTGTTTAAATCTTTGGAGTTTATGGATCTTCATTTTTATTGTCATTTAAACCTGCTTCTGTATCTTTAAATGCCTTAGTTTTGGTTAAGTTATTTAGTTGGGTTGTAGTAATGGTTCTCCCACCGGAGGGTTAATGTGGGTGCCAATCACGACGGTCTGGGTCGTGACATGCATGTACAGAGCCATTTGGCCTACATCGTTTCATGATGGAGATACATGTATTCAGGATCATCAACAGGAGCTTCGTTGATACCACATGGAGTTCTAGTTAGCTATGGTGAGCCTCCTTGCTTCCGGAGGGTTCCAGTTTTACTTTCAGTTATATCAGTTGTTAGGAGGTCGTGGGTCTTTTCCAGACTTCCATCTTTGTCATGTAGAGGTTTCATAGATAGACTGTAGAGTTTCAGAAGTCTATTCATTTATTTTATTAAATATTTTAAAGACTTAAATTGTCTATTTTATGGCGAGTTGAGTAATTTATTTTTATTCAGAGTCTTTCATTTGAGTTAAAGTTTTGTAATTGAGTTTCTTGAATTTTTATTCTGTTTTAAGCTTTGTATGCTTGAGTTAGTATTCCGCTTGTAGTCAGCAAGGATGACGGTTCGCTTGGGGACCAGCAATGGTTCTCGAGTGTCGACCACGTCTAGGATGTGGGCTCGGATCGTCACAGAATCAAGCAAGCATCAAATAATTTTTTTTGTTTGACATTTTTATTTCATCATATAGTTCACGATTTTAAAATTAAATTGCCAATATTTATTTTTAATTAGTTTATTAATTTGCACAATTGAAGTAAAAATATTTGAGCGTACATGCAACATCTTCAAAAAAGTTTAAATTTAAAATCGATTTTATCTTATATAGAGTTAATTGTCAATTCAAATTATAGAAGACTTCCAATTCAAATTCAAAATTTAATATTTAAAACTAATTTAATTAACTAATTTTAAGAAAATATTATCCTATATAAATAGTTCTTAAAAATAAAATTTATCCTTTTATAGTTTCAATTTAGAACTATAACTTATTTCAAACAAAATAATTTTTTTAGTAAATCTTACCCTTACATGTAAATTAAAAACATAGGTTTAAAAAATTGAGAAGAAAGTAATTACAATTATAATAAGTAACAGTAGTTGTAGAATACTTGGATTGACATAAATTAAAATCAACTCACACCTGTACCTATCAGTATTTTTTTAAAAAAAATATGTTTATTTTTTGAGAAAATATATAAAACAGTAATATATAACTATCAGTTTTTTAACCATAAAACATTGAAACACATCTTAAGGATGAGGATATGAACTCCATTCATGTGGAAGTTTATTCTTTATCATCCAAAGACTTCAATACATCTTGTGTATACTTTCCTTGCTTCTGAATTCTGATTTTGTTTTTGTTTTTGATTTGATTAATTGATTTTGTGTTACCTGCAAGACAAATAAAAAGAAACTAAAAATTTAAATTATGATGGATATACAATAAATCGAAGAGATGAAATTTGTAGTCCCTAACATTTTTTCATCTCATTTCATTTTTGTGCCTTTTTATATTTTGTGAGAATGTAATATATGTTTTATATCTAATACAACTATGTGGATAATTTATGAAAGTGATAAATGGAAAAGTAAATGACTACAAATTCTAAAAGACAATACCTATAATGCTTGGACAAAGTTGATTTGAACTCTTATGTAACACTCTTACCTTCATCTAGTATAGCAATTTGACAATAAATTTTTCCGAATAAATAATCTATATTAAACAATCAAAATCATAATCATAAACAGAGCAAAAATAGCCACTAACATGTTAAATTGTGACAATAAATATAGAGATTTTCTCAAATTTCTTCACTGTCTTGGTGAAGGTGAATACGGAGCATAAAGATACTACGTTGACAATGTTTTCTCTCAGTCTTTATTTACTAATCAAAGAACTTTTAGTTGTTTGGACACTTAAAAGCCAAAGAAGAAGATTTTTAAATGGGGATTAGTGGGCTGCTCTAGTAAAGATTTTGAATTTTAAATGAAATATAACCGTGCATGAGGTTGCAAGTTAGTGGGGGCAATGAGAGATAAGAATGTGCAGTTTTTTTTCTTCTTTTAAATTTTAACTTTTTAATTTAATTAATAACTTCCAATTAAAGAGAGTCATAATTTGCCTTTTTTTTTTAAAAAAAAATCAGATTGTAAAAAGGACAACATACGTTACTTTGTATATCTTTCTATTTATTAGTGTTTATTTTCAATTTTTGATCATTTATGTTTCTTAAAGTTTTTTTAAGTGATTGCAAATTTTTATTTTTAATTTTAGATTCTTAGATTTTAAATTAATTCTTTTTTGTGGTCTTTTTATAGATTTTCTATTAATTTTTAACATGAATGAAAAAAAACACTACCCATTTCTACAACTAACTACTAATAGACCGTTTTAACTTTTGTTTTTACAATAAGTTTTTTTAATTATTTTAATGGCAATTATTATTTTTTCACAATCAGTTTTTAATTGATTTTTTTAATAATAATTATTATTTTTTTGTGGCGCTAACACGTGGCACTTTTTCTTTTATATATATATATATATATATATATATACCATATTATATAAGCGAACAAGGCTAGGACTAACAAAGCATGAACTGTACTAAAGGCAACATATATTGTACATAAATTTAGGTTGAGTACAACACTTTCACAATGATACATGTGAATAAATATGGAACACCTGGCTGATCACATAGCAAGTTGTGACACCTGTTTTTTTTTTCTTTTCCCTACCATCGTCCCCCTTCTCTTCTCCAAAATGTTGTCACTGTCAATTTCATTTGTTCTTCTGTTTCTCTTACTTTTTCCCCTCAACCAGCCTCCTATCTCTTTTGTACTCTCTTTCTCAATCAATTTCATTTATGTTTCATTTGCTTCTGCTAAATTGTACACCAATCCTTCAACTTGAATTCCCAATTTGATCTTAGAAAACACGTTTTTGTACTTTTGCTTGCTGAATAAGAATTTTTTAAGCCAACAAGGCTATGACTAACAAAGCATCAACTGACTGTACTGAAGGCAACATATATTGTACATAAATTTAGGTTGAGTACAACACTTTAACAATGACACATGTGAATAAATATGAAACACATGGCTCATCACATAGCAAGTTGTGACACCTGTTTGTTTTTGTTTTTCCTACTATCGTCTCTCTTCTCAAAAATGTTGTCACTAGCAATTTCATTTGTTCTTCCGTTTCTCTTACTTTTCCCCCTCAACCAGCCTTCTATCTCTTTTGTACTCTCTTTCTCAATCAATTTTATTTATGTTTCATTTGCTTCTGCTAGATTGAACACCAATCCTTCAACTTGAATTTCCCATTTGATCTTAGAAAACACGTTTTTGTACCTCTGCTTGTTGAATAAGATTTTTTCTGATTATTGAGTATATTATTTTAGAATTTTGTTATTGCATGTTTCTAATTTGGTTTGATTTACTCATGGATGTTTGAAAAATTGTTTTCCTTTCTTATTCTTCTCACTTCTCTATTTTTTGTTTGCCAAGTTCACATTTTTTTTGTGGTTACAATATGTGGAGTATTTTGTTTCGCGGTACTTTAATTGTGCATTTTATTTTATTTTATTTGGCTTTTTGAGTTGATTATTGTAGAATATTAGGTGTGTTTTTTTAGCATTAACATTATTTTTCATTTTTTGCACAATAAATTTTGGTTATTCTTGCAGGAATTCTATTGTGATATATGTAGTCCTGGCTCATTTTGGATGGCATTTTCAGCTTTGCGAAACACTTCGAATGTTATGCATTTATAAGTATTTCTCACAACGGTATATCAAGTAAAAATGATATATTGCTATATTCATTTTTAAGTTTTATTGCAGAGCTTATAAGCATATATTTTAAATTTAGATTTTGTTAGGAATGATTTTCTCTACTAACTATAAGTTGTATGAATTTTATTCTTCAAGATTGCGGGTACAATTATGTTCCTCCCTTGATTTTACTCTCATAAGATTTATCTATGATTCGAGGGCCATTTGTGGCGTATTTCTCAAACTAGGATGATTTAGATTTGACCTCTATATGAATATTTCATGACTTTTATGGAATATATCAAGGTTCCTTTGAAGGGAATTTAGTACCCTTTATATAGGCATAAACTTGGATTAAGGGTTGAGTAGCCTCTAATAATTCTAATTGAAACTGAACACACTTTCTAGAGTCCTAATTCGATTTGAATACGTCTTGTAGAGTGTAACGACCTGATTTTCGTCGTTAGGAAAAAACCAATGGAGAAAGAATTGGAGTAAGAAAATTGTTGGTAGTAACTTGGAATTTCCTAAACTAGTCCAGATTTGGACGAAATCAGAGTCATTAAGGTGTAGAGAAATCTGGTAACAATTGGGTGATTTAATTATGATTTTGATTACATGAGTAGTTAGATAAGTCGTTAAGGAATCCGTACGACTTTACAGAATTGAATTCATGTGACTAGAACTCCTGGAATCGATCTTAGCGTGAGCAGTATTTTCTGAGCGTCATTGGTTAAAGGTGTGTTGTTAAATGGGGGTCTCGGAATTAATTAAAATATCTCACTAGTTCCATGCAAGCCGGTTTAGCGGGATTGGTCTCACTTTGGCGGGACCGCTACAGCGGGGTAAGGGTCGTTGTGGCGGGTTCGACGTGAGTTAAAGTCGTAAATAAATCCTTAAACGACCATATTATGCACTTTTCAACTTTTAGAGCTAAAGAACGAACCCCAAGCGATGGTTGTGATTTCATGTTGGTGTGATATATATTTGTAATTGCTTCACTATAATGCATATATGTATACAAATGTTACATTGTTGATCACCCTAATAGTAAATGAGAATAATTGAATAATTGTATGTCATGAATCACCTCTTGTTGTATTATTGTGAGAATATGCATTGTGATTGTGATTGTGGTTTGTTGATTGGGCGGGTGTAACGATCCGACACACCAACTGGGATCGGTTGCCACGTTCCGGCATAAACATGGGATCTATTGCCACGTTCCGGCATAAATATGGGATCGGCTGCCACGTTTCGGCACACTAACGTGGATCTTAGCATTAGCAGTATTTTCTGAGCGTCGTTGGTTAAAGGTGTGTTGTGAAATGGAGGTCTCGGAATTATAAAAATATCTCACTAGTTCCATGCAAGCCGCTTTAGCGGGATTGGTCTCGCTCTGGCGGGACCGCTGCAGCAGGGTAAGGGTCGTTGTGGCGGGTTCGACATGACTTAAAGTCATAAATAAACCCTTAAACGACCATATTATGCACTTTTCAACTTTTAGAGCTAAAGAACGAACCCCAAGCGATGGTTGTGATTTCATGTTGGTGTGATATATATTGTTAATTACTTCACTATAATGCATGTATATATGCGAAAGTTATATTGTTGATCACCCTAATAGTAAATAAGGATAATTGAATAATTGTATGTCATGAATCACCTCTTGTTCTATAATTGTGAGAATAAACATTGTGGTTGTGGTTTGTTGAATGGGCGGGTGTCACAATCCGACACACTAACTGGGATCAGTTTCCACGTTCCGACATAAATATGAGATCGGTTGCCACGTTCCGGCACAAACATGGGATTGGTTTCCATGTTCCGGCATAAACATGGGATCGGCTGCCACATTCCGGCACACTAACGTGGATCGAGTACCACCAATCGGTATGCTAACTGTTTGGGTTTGGGTTCCATGAGAGGATCATTGAATTGTGTTGTGTACCTACTTGTGATGATTATGTTCATAGCTAATGATGATTGATATTGGAAGACTGTATGTTGCTCTAAATTGATAACCAATGTGTATTATGGAGAATGTGGAATGCTACATTGATCCTGAAAAGATAACTAATATTGTATATGTTTGGTATATGCTCGTTTTATAATGTTGTGGTTACTTGCATGTGTTTCACTTATTGGAATAGCCGTGTGATCCTATCAGTACATTGTGGTTGTGTACTGATACTATACTTGCTTGTACTTTGTTGAGTATAGGTTATCTTCAGGCGGCTATTGATAGACCTCAACTAGGTGACTATTGAGCGTGGTCAGATTAAAGGGTGAGCCAGTTCTTTCAGGCTGCCATGGATCTTTCTTGTTTAAGTCCACTCTTTACAGACTCCCATTAT
The DNA here is from genome assembly GCA_029582605.1 of Solanum gracilifrons. Classification (NCBI taxonomy): domain Eukaryota; kingdom Viridiplantae; phylum Streptophyta; class Magnoliopsida; order Solanales; family Solanaceae; genus Solanum; species Solanum gracilifrons. Next base: position 6,487 of record JAJOOH010012524.1, read on the forward strand.
TTGTTTAAGGGGTTGTTTAGTTTCGGGGTTGTACTCCTTCTTTTTAGACTTGTCGTTAGTAAAGTTTTGGTACAATGACTTTCAGGTTCTAGGGGTTGAACTTTCGCATTAGTTTGGTTAAGTTAATTGTTTAGACCTTTGGAGTTTATAGGAACTCCATTTTTATTATCATTTAACCTTGCTTCCGTATCTTTAAATGCGTAGTATTTGGTTAAGTTGTTAGATTTAGGTTGTAGTAATGGTTCTCCCACTAGAGGGTTAGTATGGGTTCCAATCACGACGGTCTGGGTCGTGAAAAAGTTCGTATCCAAGCCCTAGGTTCGTTGATCTCATTGTACCAAAATGAGTCTACTAGAGTCTTGTGGAACGGTACGATAACGTCTGTATTTTTCTTCGAGAGGCTATAGGATTTTAGGAAAAACTCACTTCTTTATACTCCTTCGTGCTATGACATGAATCCAATTGGTATCTAGGTGATACAAATCGGTATTTTTCCTTCTTCACTCTATGGTCCAAGCTAGAGCAACAAAAGTTGTAACACCATCACTAGCAAGAGAGGATTTGTGTAGACTACCGACAGTTGAATAGGGTCACCATTCAAAAAAAGTATCCAATGCCTCAGATAGATGACCTTTTTGACAAATTGCAAGGTGCATCAGTTTTCTCTAAGATTGATTCAAGGTTTGGTTATCATCAGTTAAGATTGAGGTGGTTAAGAATTGGGTTCGATCAAGTTCTATGATTGAAATTAGCAGTTTTGTAGGGCTCGCTTGCTACTATTGTCACTTGTGGCATGAGTTGAGTCCAATTGGTATCTCCCGATTCCAATTGGTATCTCAACGAAGTGAACTAGACGTCGTAGTGACGACTGAGGGGCCACAAGCAAATCAAATTGGAAACTGAGAAGGTTTCAATTGGTATCTGGCCCTAGGGGTGGTGTGAATGCATGGATGATCAGGAGTGGTCATCCATGGAGCGAACTAATTAAAAAATTTGGACTTATCTGCAAGTTGTAATTGCTTGAGTGTCATGAAACTTGCTGTGAAAAGAAAGTCATCACGAGATTACGTGCAAGGGTCTAGATAAATTACGATGTGATCCGTAAGCGAGAAATCTGGACGTGCGTTGCGACAAACTGATAATCGTGTGAGAGTCTGGGTGTATCATGGGGATATGTGTGTGGTAGTGTTGAAAAGATGTAAAAGGATTCTAAAGTGCGTATTTCGTTGGGTTGACCGGGGGTAGACAATGATTGTCCTAGCTAAAGGGATTTTCTTAAATACCTAGTTATAACCGGGAAATATAGAAAAGACAGGAACCCCATAAATTGTTGGCAAGGGTTATATTTCCGTCGGAGCCGCTGGACGAGATAATCTAGCCAGCGTGAGACCGCCAGTGCGGGATTTCTCCTGCCAGAGCGCGCTAGGGCAAGACAGAATCTCAGGCATGTCTCCCCTGTTTTCCCCTAGTCACAATCATTGACCCCGAATCGTACCCGAACTAAACCCCGCAATCTAATTTAGTGTTCAACAATCAAATATAAGTTATAAGTGTGTTAAATTGTGGATGTAACATTTCGCAATTTGAAGTAACTAGGAAGGAGCTAATAATTGGAAATAGTCATTTTTGGAAACAATGAAAATCTGGAAATTTGGCTAAGTTAGGAAAAGTTGAGTTCAGGTCAAATTCAAATGACCATAACTTCTAGTTCAAGATGATTTAGAGGTACTTCCAAATATTGTAGGAAAGCTCTTGGAATGATCTTTCCAATGCCGCTGAGTTTGCGCAATTCGGAGTTTGTATGGATGAGTTATGTCATTTGGAAGTTCGGTTGTTTGTATAAGGAAAGTCCAATCCGGATTTTAAAAGGGTAGTTTGGCCTTTTCCTTGCCCAATTATTTTATTTCATTTTTGGTAATTAATTTAGGGTCTAATCAGAATTAGATCAGTTTACACTTTTACCAAAATACGCTAGGGCTTGGAGAAAAGAGAAAGGAAGAGGAGAAAGGAAAAGAAAACGTTCAAGATTCGTTCAAAATTCGTCGAGATGAACTTGTGGATTTTATAGGGGGTGATCCCTACAAGGTATGTGAGATCACATATTGTTGGGTTAGTTCACCCATGTGCCAAGCATCTTTAATTCATCGTATTTGCGTCCTAAAAAGATTGAGAATTTGATGTTCTTGATAGTTGTTCTTGAATTGATTTCGTTCTTGAATATGAAGTGAGATTAAGGAGTTTCTTGATATTAAATTGTTGATTCCTTCAGTTGTATGAGTTAGATTTTGTCTACATTCCTTGGGTATCTGATTCTAAAGTGAATTTGAGAAAAAGAATCGATTAAAATCTATTTAAGATCAGAAAATGAGACCAAAAGTTCATCAGGTTTTTGCCTAAGGAACAGGTGGCGCGACGTGCCCCCATAGCGCCAGGAAGGCTGGGGCGGCGCGCCAGCAGTGCACCATTTTGGAGCCCCAGTAATTTGGGGATGGCGCGGCGCTCTTTTGATACGCATAAATCGTCGTTTTCATCAGTTTTGTCCTTTACCCTATTTAAGTGCTTCTAAAGTGTACTAACACTTTCCATTGATTCTACCTACTCTAAATGACTTTAAAACGTCGAGAAATCATCGAGAAACATGAATCATAACCTTGAATCAATAAATTCAAATTCAAGGAAAGTCAAGAGCCAAGTCTAGGAAGTTCTTAGAGTCTTTTCAAGAAGTCTTTTGCTAATGCTTTTAACTTTGTTTTAAGACTTAAAGTTCAAGTTGAGTAAAGAGTAAAGAGTAAAGTTTGAAGTTCATTTCTTCGAATAAGTATATTGGGACTATGTATTCCCAAAGAGTTTATAATGTTTTCACATTTAAATAAGAACGGAAACTGATATTTCCAAAGAGCCTTTGAGCTAGTTTTTAGAAAAGAGTAATTGCTTTCTAAATGAAGCAAGAGAGGAAACTTTGATTTTCAAGATAGACTTTGAGCTAAGTGTTTGAGAAATTATCCCAAATCATAGAAAGAAGTATGTTTTTCAACCTAAGAGCTAATATTATATTTTTGGGAGTATTATTGAGCACCGATATAGGGGAGAGTTCAAACAACTCACAGCCCCCATAAACTATGTAGCCACCATGGGTAGAAAAGGGTCATACTTTTTAGATGGTTCCTTTAGTGCTTTTTAGCATAGACTAGTGGATCCACTTAGTGAGTTAGGTTTTATACCCCCGACAAAGTATCAGACGGTCCTTGGCAGCGTGAGGTAAAACGATGTATCATCACTATAGCTCTTAAGTGATAGTTGTTGGTTAGAGAAACTCCCCCAGTAGTATTTTGTATTTGTATATACAAACAGGGTTCATATTGTATCTTTGCATATATACAGAGTTATTATTGTATTTCTAAATACATAGAGTTGACATCATGTTTTAAAAAGGGTTTCCTTATATTGCACTTGTTTTTAAACTGCTTTATATTGAAATTTGTTCAGTTATGTTCAGTTGAGTTGAACCAGGTAAGTTCTTCAGTTCCTTTTAGATTATTTTCAAGCTTAAGTTGTGTTTAGCATTCCAACTCGCATACTCATTCATTCAATGTACTGATGCCAGTTGGCCTGCATCATCTTATGATGCAGACGCAGGTAACCAAGATCAACATCCAGCGCATCGTTGATCCAATTGAGCTTCAGAGTTGTTGGTGTGCGTCCTTGAATTCCGGAGGATCCCCCTTTTTCATTACATTATCATTTTAGTTCACTAGGATGTCGTGGGCCTGTCCCGACATCCATCTCACTTGTTTTAGAGGCTTCATAGATGGTCAGTAACATGTTTGTTCATTTTTCATCATATTGTTATTGGCTTATGTTCAGATTTGCGTTGCCATTTTGGCTAAGTTAAATGTTTATTTTAAAAACATTATGAGTTCAGTTTGAGACAGTTGAGTTATTTAGCATATGAATTCTTTTCTTAATGCTTAAAGTCTTTCTCTGAGTAAGTAAGCTAGGCAAAGGGTTCGCTTAGGGCCAACAATGGTTCTCGAGTGCCGGTCACGTCCAGGGTATAGGCTCAAGGCGTGACAAACATGGTATCAGAGCATAGAGTTCAAGAGTTCTAGCGAGTCTATGAAGCCGTGTCTGTAGAGTCCTAGTTATCAGTGTGAAGTGCGCCACATCTATAATTAGAGGGCTGCAACATTTAGGAAATTCCTTCACTTCTTTAATACTCACTTCGTGCAATAGAGTGTACCGCTATAAGAGTCTCTTTCTAACTCGTGCTTACGCGTAACCAATTTTTAGCTGGCCTATGGTGGAGAGTGCCTTCATAAGGCATTTCTTTCCTCGTGGGCTAAGAGAAGCAAAGAGATGGTCGCTGACAGGAGGAGCAGGGTGAGTTATTCATTGTTGGGTTGCCTCATCTGCCAGATAAAGTAAGTAAGGCAGCCATGCTAGTAGGTGACATGAGCATAGCAAGGCTGATGATCCATATGCGACTAGTAGAGGAGGAAAATCTAAGGGATAGGGAAGATTTTAAGAACAAGCGAGCTACGACAGGAAACGAGTCCGGGCAGTAGAAGAGTAATGCCAACCGGTCATCTTTCCAACAAAAACAGAAGGGACCTGCACCATCATATGCTAGTGCACCTGCACCTAGGAAAAAAGGTGAGTACAATAGTCAGAATTCAAGAGCTAAACCTACCTATTCTCAGGGTAGTGTGGCGCAAGGGGGTAGTAAGCCTCCTGCATGTGCCAAGTGTGGTAGGAACCACTCAGGTACTTGTCGTGAGGGCTCCACTGATTGTTTCAAGTGTGGTCAGAATGGGCATTTTATACGAGAGTGTCTAAAGAACAGCAAGGTAATGGTTATGGGGGTAATAGAGCCCAGTCTTCTTCAGTTGCTCCACAAGACAGAGTTGCACCTAGAGGGGCTACTTCAGGTACAGGTAAAGGAACAAATTGCTTTTATGCTATCAACAGTTGCCAAGTGCAAGAGGATTCGCCAGATGTTGTCACTGGTATGATCCAAGTCTTTGACTTTACTGTTTATGCTTTGCTAGATCCAGGAGCGAGTTTATCCTTTGTAACTCCATATGTTGCTATGAATTTTGATGTTATTCTTGAACAACTTACTAAACCATTTAGTGTTTCTACACCTGTTGGTGAGTCTATTCTAGCAGAGAGAGTTTATCGTGATTGTCCCATTTTCGTCAATCACAAGAGTACCATGGCTGATTTAATTGAGTTAGACATGGTAGATTTTGATGTCATTCTTGGTATGGACTGGCGTCATGCATGTTATGCCTCAGTTGATTGTAGAACTCAAGTTGTCAAGTTTAAGTTTCCAAATGAACCAGCCTTAGAGTGGAAAAGCAGTTCAGCAGTACCTAAAGGCCGTTTCATTCCATACCTTAAGGAAACGAAGTTAGTTTCCAAGGGGTGTGTCTATCACTAAGTCCGAGTTAAAGACTCAAGTGCTGAGGTACCTCCTATTCAGTCAGTTCCAGTAGTAAAAGAGTTTCTAGAAGTCTATCCTGATGATTTTCCCGGAGTCCCTCCTGAGAGAGAAATAGACTTTGGTTTAGATATTCTTCCAGATACTCGTCTTATCTCTATTCCTCCATATAGCATGGCACTAGCAGAGTTGAAAGAGTTAAAGGAGCAGTTGAAAGATCTTTCAGAGAAAGGTTTCATTCGACCAAGTATCTCACCTTGTGGCACTCCGGTCCCATTTGTGAGGAAGAAAGATGGTTCCCTTAGGATGTGTATAGATTACCGTCAGTTGAACAAGGTTACCATCAAGAATAGTATCCTCTTTTGAGAATTGATAATCTTTTTGATCAGCTTCAGGGTGCTTCATGTTTCTCGAAGATAGACCTCAGATCAGGCTACCATCAGTTGAGGGTAAGGGAATGTGATATTCCAAAGACATCGTTCAGGACCCGTTATGGTCATTATGAGTTTCTGGTCATGTCTATCGGTTTAACCAATGCACCTGCAACGTTTATGGACCTTATGAATAGAGTGTTCAAACCTTATTTAGATATGTTTGTTATCGTCTTCATTGATGACATACTAATCTATTCAAGGAATGAAGAAGATCATTCTAGTCATCTCAGAATAGTTCTTTAGACTTTGAAAGATAAGGAGATATATGTCAAGTTCTATAAATGTGAGTTTTGGCTTGAGTCTATGGCATTCTTAGACCATAGTGTGTCTGGAGAGGGAATTAAAGTTGATACTCAGAAAATTGAGGCAATGCAGAATTGGCCTGGACCCATATCTCCAACTGATATTAAGAGTTTCTTGGGTTTGGATGGCTATTATAGAAGGTTTGTAGAAGGGTTCTCGTCCATTTCATCCCTTTTGACCAAGTTAAATTAGAAGACAGTTAAATTTCAATGGTCTGAAGCTTGTGAGAAAAGCTTTCAGGAATTGAAAAGGAGGAATTGAAAAGGAGGTTGACTGCTACCCCAGTTTTGACTTTACTAAAAGGTACTTAAGGTTTTGTGGTGTATTGTGATGCATCTATAGTTGATTTGGGTTGTGTGTTAATGCATAATTGCAAAGTTATAGATTATACGCCAGACAGTTGAAAGTTCATGAGAAGAACTATCCAACCCATGACTTAGAGTTGGCTACCGTAGTATTTTCTTTGAAAATATGGCAACATTATCTTTATGGTGATCATGTGTATGTGTTCACCGATCACAAGATTCTTCAGTATGTGTTTAGTCAGAAAGAGCTTAATCTGAGACAGCGAAGGTGGTTAGAATTACTCAAGAATTATGACATGAGTATTCCTTATCACCTATGTAAGACTAATGTTGTTGCTGATGATTTAAGAAGGTTGTCTATGGGTAGTACCACCCATGTTGAGAAAATAAAAAGAGTTAGAGAAAGATGCGCATAGACGTGCACGATTTGGAGTCCGACTAATGGATTCT
>JAJOOH010012525.1:0-12403 GCA_029582605.1 Solanum gracilifrons
GTTAGGATTGTATTTGCAACTACAACCCATTAATTTCAACCACAATTACTGAATGAAATCATTTTTAAATAGCAATTAAACTATCAATTAGCAATACCCAGCAGCTAAATCAACCCATAATCACATAATCACACCCTAAAAATTGAGGTTTTAGCTAGACATCATAAAAAGGTAAAAATCGCTACCAAATTGTGTTTCCATCAACTGGTAGGATTGATATAGTCTTTACAAAGGTCTAAGATGAAGAATCTTCAACGTCACTTGCAATTTCTTAGAAATGAAAATCATCAAATCTTCATAACTAAGGAAATATTGTCTCTAAACTCAGTTCTCAGCTCTGAAACTTGAAAACTCAATAATAATGAAAACTATTGAATGATAGATACTAAACTAAGAATTTTAAAATTGTATTTATAGTCTCAAAAAATGTGATGCGAAGGGCCATTCGGTGCAATAAGTCGGGACGGCTGATCCACTCGACGATCCGCCCTTTGGTCAATTTTATCGCCTTTTTGCTTTGGTCTTCAGCAACTTCATGTTCTGAAACTTTGGGCGACATGGCACTGCATCACGGAACACTTTGGTGACTTACCGACTGCTTATTTCTATTGCCGACTTGATTTTCTCCTTTAGGGCTTGGCACACTGAAACATTAGGTGAGATATTAGCCATTCTGTGACTCGCCCAATGGATTAGGCGATCCTCAGTCCTTCTTTTCTTCGTCCTTTCAGCTGCCTTGTTCCTTTTTGCTCATTATTGTCCAGTCTTTGTTCCTCAATCCAAATACCTGAAATTCAAGGATTTACATCAGTTATTGGGACAAAATATGCATTTGAGGACACTAAATTTATTAAAATGAAGCTCTAAATGAGTCCAAATTGTGGACTCATCATCAATTTTTCTATTTTTTGCAATAGTTCACTAAGACGGTCCATCGTCCAATGCACGAGCCATAGATAGGTCTCATATGTGAGTCCCAGACTTAGTTGAATTGAGAATCAAAATGTTGTTACCTACGACCGTGGTTCATAGTCCGTCGTTGGACCCACGGGTTGTAGATGGGTGTCGTCGATGGGAGTCCTGATTTAGTGTCTCTGATCTCAGGCCACAGCTGATCAAGATAGTCCTTGGTCTGACCAATGGACCGTAGGTCTAACCGTTGGTAGGGTCCGACAGTTATTTTCCTAGGGGGTTTTGGGTCTTTTCCTAATTATTCTAGCTTAATACTATGTCATTTTACCCTTCACCAATTGAAATTATTCTCTCAAATTCCTTAAAGAAGAACAAGTCTTCCTCTCAAATATTTCTCTCTCTAGAAGTTGAAGGAAAGCTAGGGTTTGCAAGTCAAGTCTCCAATTCCACCATTAAAGTCAAGCTTTTGGAATTGAGGTATGATAGTTTTCATCCATGGAGCCCTTTCCTCCATGGAGCTCCCAAATTCTCCAATTTACAAAGTTAGAAATCCCTAATTGAGTTAGGGTTTTTCCTCCATGTCATGGGTTCTTTTAAATATTGATTTATTTGATTGATTTATAAACTTTTATGCATGAATTGATTAAATCTCATGATTTTAAGATGAATCCCCATGAACCCCAACTTAACCCATTTTTCTAGATATTGATGATTGAAAATGGGGTTTTGAACTATAAAGGTGAATTATTGAATTATGCATGTGTCTTATGGAATTGATGAGATGATGTAGATTAATTTGAGAGTAAAAGAATATATGTTGTTGTGGTTAATTACTGTGAAAGGATTGCTCACATAACTACCTCATACATGAATGTGAAAGGTTTTCTCACATAAAGGATTCTAAGGTTGAAAGGTCTTCTCACCTAAAATGAATCAAAGTTTAGCAGCTATTCTAATGAAACCTAGCTTGGATTGGTTACTTAATTGCGCATTTCCATGGATGACATATAACTTAGCTTTGATTGGCAAGAGGACGTTCCCTTCCATGGATAATAAAGATAAGTTAAGAAAATGACTATTCCGTGGGATTTACTCTTATCACCGAGAGGATATTGAGATGGGAGCTCTCTCAGTAGTAGAGGTAGGGTTTCTAGAAGCAATCTCTTTATCCCATACCTATGTGCCCCCATAGGATGATTGTCTTAGATAGGCATTAGCTAGAAGTTCATGGTCTTACCGTGGAAAGTAGGACACCCCTCTTCGTCATGGGGTACACACGGATTCCGTGTTGATAGCTCACATGGTCTTGTATGTCGGTTAAAGGTAAATCTCCCACAATAATGAACTAAGGTTACTTCAAGAAGTATCTCACATGTGACTTAAGATGATGTCTATTTGCATTGATCATGTTTTATGAATTATGTCTTCTAGTTCTTTTACATTCATGATTTAGCTTGGTCATTGCACTTTATGAAAATGTCCCTTTTCTCATTTTTTCAAAAAATTTATGCATGACTATCATACTTGGTACATAATTTGTACTAACACATACTCTTGCCTACACTTCCCCAAATGTAGGGACTGTGGCTAGGATCTCATATATAAGATTGAAGTTTGGTGAGTCCTCATATTTTGAGGACCGAGTTTGATTTCCCTTTTGCCTTTAGTTTTAGTTTTGGAACTTGATGTTCGGGCTAAGCCCTGATAAACTCTTATCTAGTAGATGGTTTTGAGAAGATGTTTAGATTTCTGATTTTTTTCTATAAAACTAATATATGTTGAAACTGTCTTTTAAATGATGAAAGCTAAGTGGCTTGTATGGGGCCTCTCGGGGTCTTATACGTCATGTTACGTCTAGGGGCTACCTTAGGTCATGACACTGATTGACATGTCATATAAATTTAATATATTTTCCTATAAAGCATTTAGTTTTGTTTTTGGGAAAATGTTTGTTATGCTATATAACCTTTTAAATTCTTATCTATTTGGTAAGTCTACAAATTGAAGCGGGAACAAATAGTTTTCATGTTGAAGTAGTCTCTTATTTTTATCCATTTGCTTCACATGATGAAACTTTATATATTTAAGGTACTCAGATGAAAAGAAACTATACAACTCCTTTTTTACTTCCAGCATATGCTTTACAGGTTTGAATATTTGGAAGAGAACATCCAAACGCACAAGTATCTCCTGTAATAAATTCTCTTCTAGGAATATGCAAGTGTGTTCCTTGATTAAATGATGGTGATCTAGAAATAGTAGCTGCTAGTATTGCATCTTTCTCTTTGAGGTTAATGGTGGCGTCATCACAAGCTATTCAATTTATTGAAAAGTGTGGTTCTATAATCAAATCAATCCAGGAAAGATTTGATGTCTCCTTGTGAATGCTACATGAGGGTGAGCTTTCTGTCTTGCTAGTTTGTTTGCTTTGTCATTGGTGTGTTATTGTGTTATAACGATCATATTATTTGTCCTAAGATTTTCAAGTCATACTTATGACTTATAATACTTAGATGATAAAGCAAAAAAACAAGTAGGACTAAAAGCTCATCGTCACATAACACTCACAAGGAGGCACCAGATCGTTCTTGGATTGATATGATTATAGTAATGTGCTTTTCAAGAATCTATTGCCCACTCAGCACCGGTCTAACCTATAACACAAGACCATATGCGGCTCGTCAAGGACCCATATGAGCTCCTACTCCATAAGTCTATGCCAAATAATTGATACATTCAAAATAACTTGCGTAGACGTCGAGTTGATCGCAAGGATAAGACCAAAGAAGATAAGGGAAAGATAAGTTGAGTTGTCAACTAACTAAGGATCATACTATTAGACCTAAGTGTGTTATATCAGTCTACAAGGAGTTAAGCTATATAAAATGACATTCGAGAAATGTTAAGGCCTATCAGCTCCAAACTATGCAAGTTTATGGCAATCACTAGGCTATGCCTATATTAAGACAAAAATGCTCAATAACATCAAACACACCCACAAGGTAAGGATGATCTCAAAATACCAAAGCCAACTTGCTCGAAGTCCTCGAAACCCGATGAAATGGTATAAAACATGATTTCTATCAATTTAAGTATGATCACCTAGGTTCCAACCCCAAATTCACACAAGTCAACATACATTGAAATAACAAAGCTCAACCAAAGGAACATGAAGCTATACCCTATCTTAAAGTAGACTAGGCGCTCTCCAAATCACAATTCTAGAGCTTGTCCCTTCTATACGACCTCTAAATGTTGTCACGCTATAAAAATTAGGATTACAACATTAATACGGCTGTTTAGACAGCAAAAATACATAAAAGGAAGACAGACTAAAGTTGGAGTCAAAATGGGAAATGTCAGACCTGCATGAGAAATTCTGAAATTGACTCTGTCAAGAAGTTAAATTTAACTCCCGGAACTTGTATCCCAAAATGAGATGAAATTCACGGATTGAAGCAACTCAAATCATCAACATGCAAGAATTTAGAATTTAAATAAAAGGAATAAAGGATGGACAGGCTCTTCAAAGCCAGTTTTACCTCAAACGAAGGTTCCCCGACAATCCCTAGACACTTCCCCATGCAGCCCCAATCTTCCCGATCACGATGGACATTAAATCACCCAATTTAGAGGTCAAATGCTCAAGAATCACCTAAGGAAATATCACATTGTTGATCAGGTTTTGGTATTATTTAAAAATACCAGACCAAGATAGCCATCACGATCACAGATAAGAGGATATGCGGTTTTAGAGGTTCACTGAATTGACCTTCACAACCACTGCTAGGGGACCCACGAATGCGAGCGTAAAGGTCCAAGGCATCACAATCGCGACCAGGAAGCTCACGAATGCGAAGGGTAAAGAGGCTAGACCCTAACGAACGTGGCACATGCCTCACGATCATGGAGGCCATTCAACTTGTCTCTCTTAAACGTGGGCAAGGACCCACCAAATGAGAAGGGAAACATATGCCAAAACCAACTGATCCATATCAGATGGTTTGGCCAAGTCCCAAATTCTCGAATAGGGTGCTCGGGGTTCATTTGGAACCCCGTGCGCACAAATAAAATATGCTACCCCACAAAATTATACATTCAAGACTCAATAAAGCACTTGAAACTTCCAACCAAGGTCATCTTGACAAAAAGTGGGTTCCACACCTAAGCTTATTTCTAGGCCAAACTAGATGTTCCAAAGCTAGTGAAACCATAAGAATTGCATTTTGAGGACATCTTTCTAAACATCCAACTACAGTCAACCATTTCTATTTCAGAAGCTCAAAAACACACAAACATGTATAAAAACTAGACGAACACCAAGATGACCGATTTTCAATCCGAACAAGTGTAATAAATGACTTGGGGTAAATAGAGGAATGATTTAAACAATGAAATAAAGAAATTTAGAAAGAAATAACCTACAGGGTCCTTACAACATCCACTACTAAAATGGGCTTTGTTTGCAAAAGTAAGAGTCAAGAAGTACCTGAAAACTCAAACAAGCCGAGAAACTACTCTTGAATCTTGTGCTTAGTTTCCCACCTAGCCTCCTCAGGACAATGCCTCCAACAGACTTTACCCATATGAATGTATCTTGAATGTAACCATTGTACATGATACTCATCAGGAACAAACCACCGTGACAGAGAAACATTGAAAACCGCGTAGATAACTGAAATTGTATGAGGTAGGTCTAACTTATAAGTGACATCACCAAAAGTCTGAAGAATCTCAAAAGACCCAATATAAATGGGGCTAAGATTTTCCCCTCCTCCCAAATCTCATCACGCCCTTCATAGGTGACACACAAAGGAATAACTAGCCACTAAATGAAAATTTCAATAGATAATGCCTACGATCGGCATAACTCTGGTGCTAACTCTGAGTTATCTTGAGTCTATCATGAATCACCACACATGATCGAAGGACTCCTAAAGAAAATCTATACCATGAGGCTGAGGCTTTGATGACTCAAACCAACCAACTGGAGAATCACAATGCCTACTATATAAGGCCTTGAATGGAGCCATCTGAAATAATAGAGTTGTAGTTGTTGTACACAAACTCTTCTTATGGCAACAACTTGTCCCATTGACCTCTAAAATCTAAAACACAAGTCCACATTATATATTCAAGAATCTAAATAGTACACTCTAACTGCCTGTTAGTCTGCGGATGAAAAATTGCGCTAAGGTCAACATGAGTACCTAACTTCCTCTTAAAAAGTCCTCCAAAATCTAGAATGACCTAAAAACCATGGTTTGAGATAATAGATAGAGGCATACTATGAAGATTAATCACCTTGCAAATATACATTTAATCCAACCTCTCGGCAGTGAATGAAGACTGAATGGGAATGAAGCGTACTGACTTGGTTAATCGATAAACAATAACCCACATATTGTCAACACGACTATAAGTCTGAGGCAAACCCACAATAAGTACATGGTGATATGACCCCACTTTCACTCTGAAATGGGTAATCTCTGAAACTTACCACTATGCCTCAAATGCTTGACCTTCACTTATTAGCAACACATGCAACAAGACACAGTCTATAATATCTCAGATTATACCATTCAACTAATAGTGCTGCCTTAAATCATGACACATCTGTATGGTTCCAAGATGAATAAAATGCATGGAATCTTGGGCCTCACAAAGGATAAAGTGAATTACGTCCCCAACTCTCAGAACATAGATATGAAAAGCAAATCTGAACACCCAAACTTAATCTATGGTAGCTTACCTAGAAATACCTCCCAACACTTGATCTCAAATGGCCACCAAGGTCTTATCCTCATCAAGTGACCATGAATCTTCTCAAACAAGGAAGATTAAACTCCCACATAGGTTAATACCTACCTAGAATATGAAATATCCAACCGAATCATCTTATTGTCTTTATGGACTGAATGTCCAAAGCCAATAGTTGTTCAATAGTAAACAAAAAGGCTAGACTACCCATACTCACCACTTTCTGGGTCAATGAGTCTTCAACTACATTCGCTTTGCCCAATGTTATATAATAGAGAGGTCGTAGTCCTTGAGGAGCTCAATCTAATGGCATTGCCTTTAATTAAGGTCCCTCTGGTTTATAATGTACTAAAGACTCATGTGACCAGTGTAGATCATACAATGAACTCCATTCATGTAGTAACTCAAGATCTTAAGCACAAAAACTACCACCACTAACTCTAAATCATGAGTGGGGTAGTTGAGCTTGTGCATCTTAAGTTGCCTCAATACATAAGCTATAAATCGACCCTGCTGCATCAATACACAATCCAAATCAAAACTAGATGATTCGAATACAATGTAAAACCCTCTCCCATAACTAGAAGAGTCAATACATGAGCAATGTTAAACATTTCCTTAAGCTTCTAAAAACTCAACTCACACTCCTTAAGATCATTCCAACGAAACATCAAGGTGAGTCAACTGGGTTAAAGGTGCAGCAAGATTAGAGAAATTAAACCATTCAGAAACCACAGGTAATAGCCTTCTAATCTGATTAAGCTTTGAATCTCATTAACTGAGGTGGGCCTAGCCTAATCACAACTAGACTCAATCTTCATTGGATCTACCATGATGCAATCCTTAGACACCACGTGCCCCAAGAATGCTACAGACTCAAGTAAAAACACACATTTTGAGAACTTGGTATAAAGTGGCTATTCTCTCAAAGTCTGGAGCACAATCATCAAATATTGATCATGCTCTCCCTAAATCCACAAGTATATGAGAATATCATGGATGAACACTATAAAAGAGAATCAAGGTAGGGCCTGAACACACACGTCATCAAGTCCATGAAGGTGGGAGGGGCATTAGTCAACCCAAACGACATCATAAGGAGCTTATAATGGTCGAAGAGTCCTAAATACGGTCTTAGGGATGTCTGCTACCCTAATCCTTAGCTGATGGTAACCAAATTTCAAATCAATCTTAGAAAACACCACGACTCCCTGAATCTAGTAAAGTAAATAATCAATACGAGCAATAGGGTTACAATTTTCACTGTCGCCTTATTCAACTTCTTGTTGTCACTACACATCTGAATGAATTTGTCCTTCTTCTTCACAAAAAAGATGGGGCATCCTAAGGTGACACATTAGGCTGGATGAATCCCTTACCCAAGAGATCTCAAAGCTAAACACTAAGCTCTTTGAGCTCTATGCGGACTATCTAATAAGGAAAAATAGAAATGGGACAAGTGCCCAACTCAAAGTCAATAGGAAATTTTATATTATGCTCAAGGGGTAGGCCAAGTAGGTCAGTAGGAAACACACCCACAAAATCATGGCCAATAGGAACCTATTGAACTGAAGGATACTCCCTACTCACATCCCCACACATAAGGCAAATAAGACAAGTAACTTCTAGCCAGTAACCTCCGAGAAGAATAAAAGAGATAACTCCAAATGGTGTGTGACTACAAGAGCCTTACCTAACACCAAGAAAGTAATAGGTATAGCTAAGGTAAGAGTATTAGAAAAGCAATCCAATACCCCATGGTCTCGATAGGGCTTATACATCAGACTTCACGTTAAGCTCACGTGGTTTATGTCGGTTAATAGTAGCTCCCACAGTCAGACTCTTAGTGTATTTGACCAGGTTTTTAGCATTTATATCAGTGTACAGTTCAGCATGTTGTCTTAGCTTTTCAATTATGTTTCAGTATTTATATTCTTCCTAAGATTATGTCATTTCTCAGTTATTCTTTGTTCAACTCATATATATATATGTTTAGCTTAGTATCTATATCTTTCATGCTCAGTACATTCCAAGTACTGACGCATACTACGGTTACATCTTTTCATGATGTAGGTTCAGGTACTCAGCATCCAGATCACGCATAGATCGATTCTCGGTCTGCATTCACCAGCTTCAGTGGTGAGTCCTCATATTACAAGGACAATAGACATGCTTTCATTTTTTGTCTTTTCAGTTCACTTTTTTGTTTGTTAGAGTAAGCTAGGGGTATGTACCAGCACCTCAACTCAGTAGAGGCTTTTTAGACATAGTAGTAGATTTAGCTTGAGAGTTGTTAAGTGTTGTCTCATTCTTCACTAAAACTCGTATATTATGCTAAATTTACATTCAGAATCGTTGCGCTTGTTCCTCTTCAAATATCTATTGATTCAACTTCTGCATAGTTCATGTTTTCTTAGTTATTTTCAGTATACTTATGATATGCTAGAATCAGGGTTATCTTGGGGTCACTCATGATCCTAGGTCCCGTGTTACGTCAAGGGGGTAGCCTCGTGGCATGACAGTCCCTTTCTTTGATAGATTTTTTCCCCTTGAGATGAGGGAGGCAAAGATGCTTGAGCTCATCAACCTTCATCAAGGAAGTATGAGTGTGAAGAAATATGCTTTGATGTTCACACAATTATCTTGATATGTTGCTACTATGATTGCCGATCCTAGGGCAAGGATGAGTAAGTTTGTTTTGGGTATGTCTGAAATGGTGGTTAAGGAATGTTGTACCGCCATGCTTGTTAATGATATTGATATCTCTCGCCTCATAGTTCATGCTCAACATATGGAAAAGGAGAAACTTAAGGAAAAATCTAGGGAGGCAAAGACGGCTAAGACCGGTGATGGTAACTTTTCTCATTCAAGGTCCGATGGACATGTTCATTGTAAGTTTTGATAAAGGTTTTCTGGTCAAGGTTCTTTCAATGCTACTTCTAAGTTCAACAAAGATAGGGTGTCTAACCCTAAGCCTCAAGGAGGAAATGGTAGTGGGTCTTTATTACCTATTTGTGCTAAGTATGGAAGGAAGCACGAGGGTGTGCCTAGCGGGTTCCAATGCTTGTTTTGGTTGTGGTAAGATGGACCACAAGATAAGAAATTGTCCTTTAGTTGCTAAGATTAAAGGAGATAATGACCGAAGGGCTCAAGCAAACCCTTCATTCGGTCCTACTGGTTCGGGTCCTAATGCTCCCAAGAAAAACATATTATATGCACTTTAGACTCGTAATGAACAAGAGGGTTCTCCCGATGTGGTTACCAGTATGTTTAAAGTATTTCAACTTGATGTTTATGATTTACATTACCCCGGTGCTACCTTTTATTTTGTGACGCCGTATGTGGCTTTGAGGTTTGATAGTCTTCTAGATGTTTTGTTAGATCATTTTTCTGTCTCTACTCCTGTTGGTGATTCTATTGTGGCTAAGAGGGTCTATAGAAAGTGTCCCGTCTCCTTGTCCCGTAGAGTTACTCTTGTTGACTTGGTAGAGCTTGACATGCTATATTTTGATGTTATTCTTTGTATGGATTAGTTGCACTCGTGTTATACTTCTATTGATTGTAGAACTCATGTAGTTAATTTCCAGTTCCCGAATGAGCCTGTCCTAGAGTGGAAAGGGGGGAATTTTATGCCTAAGGGTCGGTTTGTATTTTGTCCTAAAGCTAGAAAGATGATTTATAAGAGTTGGATTTACCATCTAGTCAGGGTAAGTGATGTGGATTCTGAAACCCCTACTCGTGAGTCGGTCCTCATAGTTAATGAGTTTCTTGAGGTATTTCCTAATGATTTACCCGGTATTTCTCCCAAAAAGGAAATATACTTAGGTATTGACCTTCTCCCAGATACCCAACGTATCTCTATTCCTCCTTACCGAATGGCTTCTACAGAACTAAAGGGTTGAAAGAACAATTGAAATATTTGTTGGATAAGGGTTTCATCAGACCAAGTATCTCTCCATGGGCTGCGCCAGTTTTGTTTGTTAGACCGAAAGATGGTTCTCTTCATATGTGTATTGATTATCGTCAGTTGATCAAGATGACCATTAAAAATAAGTATCCTCTTCCAAGGATAGATGATTTGTTTGACTAATTTCAATGAGCGAGTTACTCCTCTAAGATTGACCTTCGGTTGGGTTATCACCAATTAAGGGTGAAAGAAAATGACACTCCGTAGATGGATTTTGAACTCCGTATGGTCATTATGAGCTATTGATAATGTTGTTTGGTTTGAGGTATGCTCCGATGGTATTTATGGATTTGATGAATAAAGTGTTCAGACAATATCTTGACATATTCGTGATTGTGTTCATTGATGATCTATTGATCTATTCAAGGAGTGAGGATGATCACACCAATCATTTGAGGACTGTGTCGCATATTCTCAAGAATCAACAACTCTTTGCTAAGTTTAGAAAATATGAGTTTTGGTTAAGGTTTCTGGCTTTTCTTAGTCATCTTGTTTAAAGTAAGGGTATTGAGGTGGATCCTAAGAAGACGGATGCGGTCAAGAGTTGGCCTAGACCTCTATCCCCTTCGGATATTAAACATTTCTTAGGTTTGGCTGGTTACTATAGAAGGTTTGTTGAGGGTTTTTTGTCAATTGCCTCTCCATTAACAACTTTGACTCAAAAGAAGGCTAAGTTTTTATGGTCCGAATCATGTGAAAAGAGTTTTCAGGAATTGAAGGATAGACTTACTTCCACTTTGGTGTTGACTTTATCGGAAGGGACATATGGTTTTGTTTTTTATTGTGATGTCTCGAGAATTGGGCTAGGATGTGTGCTTATGAAAAATGGGAAGGTTATTGCCTACACTTCAAGGCAACTTAAGATTCATGAGAAGAATTATCCTACCCATGACCTTGAACTAGTTGTGGTTGTTTTTTCCTTAAAGATTTGGAGGTATTCTTTGTATGGTCCATATATATGTTTTTACCGACTACGTCAAAAGTTTGCAATATGTCTTAACTCAGAAGGATCTAAATGTTCAACAAAGATGGTGGCTTGAGTTATAGAAAGATTATGATATGAGTGTTCTCTATCACCCCAGCAAGGCGAATGTGGTGGCAGATTCTCTTAGTTGACTATCTATGGGAAGTGTTACTCATATTTAGGATGATAAAAAAGAGTTAGTTCGAGATGTTCTTAGATTGGCACGGTTGGGTGCTCAGTTAATAGACTCTAATAAAGGTGGGTTTATGGCTTGCAATGGCTCCGAATCGTCTTTTGTGGCGGATGTGAAAGCCAAGCAAGGTCTGGATCTGACTTTGTAGAATTGAAGGACGCGGTGCTTAAGAAGTCCGTAGAATCTCTCTCCCAAGGAGGAGATGGGGTAGTTAGATATCAAGGTTGTTTGTGTGTTCCTAATGATAATGACTTGAGGGAGAAAATCTTGTCAGAAGCCTATAGTTCTCGGTATTCCATTTACCCGGGAACCACCAAGATGCACCCTGATTTACGGGAGGTCTATTGGTGGAATGGGATGAAGAAGGATATTGTGGAATTTGTGGATAAGTGTCCTAATTGTCAACAAGTGAAAGTTGAGCATCAGAAACCGGGAGGTTTATCCTAAGCCATTAGCATGTCTACTTGGAAGTGAGGAAGATTTGAATATGGGCTTTATTGTTGGGTTGCCTCGCACCCGGTGACAACATGATTCGATTTGGGTTATAGTAGATCGGATGACGAAATCAGCTCATTTCATTCATGTCGAGGTTTCTATTCGGTGAAGG
>JAJOOH010012526.1:0-21192 GCA_029582605.1 Solanum gracilifrons
TATATATATATATATGGATCCAACTATCCAAGCTACATAGTTAATTAACATGATGAAGACACAGAATTTAACGTTAACAAATGTCGTAGCTAGTCAAACTAAGACAGTTAAATTGAAACGTTAGGAAGTAGTAGATATGACATTATATTTAGTGTCACTGTTACTGTCTTGAAGATCCTGGTTTATCCCTCAAATTCATTGCTTCCAATTGACATGCCAAGTTGTCGTCTTGGTCTCTATTAGCTGAGCTTCTTCTTGTTGAGATAACATTTCTATCAATTAGCCAAGTCATTGGAAATACAATGTTTCTGCAGAAAATGAACACTGGTGAAGTTAGTCGTAAAGACAACAACTTAACACGTTGAGACGACTAGACATGTTCATGGAGTATATATATACTAACACAATTATTAGGTAACCGAAATTCTTTTACTCTGTCAGTGTATAAAAGCTAAATCGAGGGAAAAAAGGAGAATCATTATGTACCGTTCCACACGTTTGTATTTGCAACGATTCATCATATCAACTGTATATTGACCAAAATGGATGTCAAGATCCTTTGCCAACTTTGGTATATAATATCCCGGTAAAATGTCCCATATCTTTAGCACTTGAAGATATCTCGAGTTCTGTTTCTGAATATCGATTGTCCAGATCAACTTTAGGTGCTTTACATTGTAGACCTCCAACAGTACAGAAGAATTCCCGCTCTTGTTGTTGAACATGCTGTTCTTTTCTGAGTTACGCCAACCACTCGAAAGCTTCTCCAATAGAGTCATCACTTCTTTACTTATCTCAGCATCCTTGATTCTAGCAATGGATTTAGTGAAATCCTCACTAAATATAACCTGTTGAGTTAAAACAGCAAAGAACATGTTATTTCTCCGTTATGTAGAATGTACAAAATGTCATTTAATGTTCTGTTTTGATCTTAAACATGCCACGTGGAAGACTAAAAGAGAAGTTAAATATTCATCATATATACCTTCCACTTGGCTGTTTGGAATAATGGGGAATCTGTTGTGAGTAATGTTTCTATATGCTGAAGTTCAATAGTCGCGTTCAAACTTCCTTGATTCAATCGTTTATCATCAGTAACATCAAAGTAACAACCACGAGCCTTGGCGTCAATGACCAAATTCTTCCATATGGAACCACTATTAACCAAAGTTGTTCCATTTCCCAATATCCAAAGACAGTACCTTGCTCGTGTCAATGCTACGTTTGCTCTCTGAAGATTAGAAAGAAAACCAACCGATCCATTTCCATTACAACGAACAGTAGAGATAATTATCACATCCTCTTCACCGCCTTGAAAACCATCAACAGAACGTACATTCACAGAGAAGTCACTCTTAACATCTGTACTATATTTCTTTCCAAGAATTTGTTGAATAGCAAAAACTTGAGCCTTGTAAGGAGATATACAACCAACACGAACTTTTTGTTTCGATGAGATGGATTCTGTAGGTCAGATAATATCTATCAAGAATGCCAACTAGAAAGAACAAAAAACATATAAATTTAATCCTTGACAGATAAGTCATGTGTTATGTACCTTTATGAAGGTTGGCAACTATCTCAGCTACAACGAAAGCTTCTGCCTTATTTCTCGTGCTGTTTCTTTCATCTTGCTCTTCATTTCCACTACTTACGTTAATAAATGAATACGAGCCAAAAATATCTCCTGTAAGAAATCTCTTCTCATATTTTTCAGCTTTCACATTAGGACCATCCATAATTTTCTTCTGATAGAACTCGTTGTTTGGGAACAGACTTATTTTTGGATGCATCCTGTATTGAACATTAAGAAGGTGCTTCTTGTGTCCTAATACTACCAGCCTCTCGAATAAGCTCCTCCCGAATTCAGCCTTCTCACAAATCTGTCAACAACAGACACTAATTGTAAATTATGAAAGAGCAGATATGTAATTTATGAACATTCAATACTAAGACTATTTGAAAACCTTGCTCTGAACCATAGCAGGCAATTGTTTTTCATCTCCGATGAGTATAGCATGACGAAGACCAGGGAGTTGTAATGGAATAGTGGATTCACATTCTTTCAGTTGAGCAGCTTCATCAATTACCACCATCTCCAGTGGTAGCATTCCTTGCATGTTCAGTTTTGATGAGCTAGACGCCGTGCAGAAAATCAAGCATGCACCCTTCAGACAAAAACTCTGAATAGGGGGCTTGAAATACTTACTGAAAGTGGGGAGAGAGAGATGCTCGTTAAGGAATTTCAACATTTCAAGGCATTCTGTTTTACTTTCATGCAAGTTAGCAAAACGCCTCGCCTTATTTGTTGTATCAATACCAAGCAGCACTTCCTTAAATCTTTCAAATGTTTCTGTAGTAGCAAACAATGTTTCAAGAGTTTGAAGATTCTTAAGAAGTCTGAACATTACGTTAGCCGTTTCTAGTGGCATGAAAGATGTAGGTACATGTGTATACAAACTTGGCAGACAAAATAATAAATGGTTAATGAACCATTTGAATTCTTTGATAACAAACTTCTCAAATGTCAAAACATTGGCTTCTTTGTTACTTGAATCCCCTTCTGCTCTCGAGTTGTTCCTCCGTTGAGAACTTTTTTTATCTTTTGAACCTTTCTTCTTGTTCTCTTTTAAGGGTTCAAGAACATATCTCTTCCACAACTTATTCCTCCTATGCTTATCTACTAGTCCTTGAGCATTGATCTTCCCGTCTTTGTTTCTCAAGCTAGATTTGTTATTGCTAACGCTACCTTTTACTTCCTCTTCGTTATCATCATCATCATTTGTATCCTTATTATCATTTGTGTCATGTTCCTTACTTTCATCTTTTTCTAAGTACTTACGATATTTCTCTTCAGGATCCTCGAGCAAGCATATCATGGATTGTACACTACTTTTCCACCCATCTTTTGCTGACACGCAGCTAGCAAGAACATCAACACGGTTCTCAAGAAATACATCAAACAGATCTTCATGATCACCGATCTTCATTCTTTCCCCGTTTCCAAATACAACAATGTCTCCTAAACCATACATGTCATATTCAAGACCGTCTTGTACATGCTGCATCAACCTCTTTGCTACTCCCAAAACAGCAATGTTTGTTGGAGCACATGTCAAAGTTCTGCATTTCATCTTTAACAGGACATAAAGTAAAGAGGCAACTGTTTTAGTCTTCCCGGTTCCTGGAGGACCCCAAATTAGCTTAACCATATTCCGATGATCACATTCCCTTGTTGCGATACAACTTAGAATAGCCTCTTGTTGAGCATCATCTAGACCAAATGACTGAATGATGCCACTTGAATTTGATATAACATCAGTTTTAGTTTCTTTACCGGAGCAACGTGTGCAGTCTACTTCACCCTGCAATTGATCAAAATTTAGTAGAGCTCAACATGAATGCTAGATTAACAAGATTAAGAAGGAAAAAACTGTGATGAGTGTGTTTAGTACGACAAAAGTCATTTTTCATGGAAAATATTTCCCCGGAAATGACTTGTGACATAAACACATAGCCGATAACTTACATTAGTTACATCACTTTGCAACACAGTCTTAATGATCTTCCGATTTGCATTATCAGGATCTGAATGCAAAGCATTCCATATTCGAATATTTGTTATCAAATTAGAAAGATAGACCACAAAAAGCTTGTCCCCTTGTTGCTGAAACGGAATAAGATTTGAAGACAGTATAGGTATCCACTCTTCATCGTCTTCATCATTCATGTTTTGAACAATGGCAATGAGATAAGATCTCTGAGGTCTGTTCAGATCATCGATTCTTCGTGGTCTCACATCTGATAATGCAATCAAATCTCCATTCTCTGGTTTATATTGTGTTTCAATCTTCTCTCCCTCTGTAGCTCTCTTAATTAAAATTTGGTAATATAAATGTTTGGGAGCCTCAAAGTTTACTGATTTTACAACATCAAGAACCTCAACGAAAGGGGCTCGCGACACTGTGGAGATACATGAGAGCAAATCAGCATGTGTTTCTTCAACTAGTGGAGTGATGTATGACTTCAAGTAATGATCAATCGATACAAATGTCTCTGGTATTTCTTTCACCTGTAACACACATAGTATTAATTAATAACTTGACAAATCACATACAAAGGAATAAGGGAGAGCTACGATTTGACGTTTATGGATTTGAGATTATTAAATACAAGATTTGGACCAAAACTACTGGATTTGATCTGGCAACCACTAAAAGTCACAACAAAAAGTTAACTTCTCTTGATGACCATGGGAGGAGCCTCGCGTGTGCAAGGGGTTCATCTGAATTTCCTTCGACAGAAAATTACACTATATATATTATGCTTAATTACTTTATATATAGTGGATGTTATAATCCCTTGACATTTTCTTGTGTTTACTTCTTCATATTTTGAACTCCTTAGATGAGCACGCGCATGTTGTCAACGATAATTGCTTGGCTTACTAGAAAAGTAAAAATTCAAACCTTGTCTCTGTAAAGATTTTTGTTGAGTGCATCCTTTAAAGACCAAGAAAACACCAAATCCACTAAGCCATGAATTGGTTTCTTCTTTGTTGTTGTTAACATGATCTTCACCTAATTGTCATTAAAACAAATAAATTAATTAAACATCTTAATCTTACACATGAAAGAACAAAATTAAAGAAGGGACTTTAATTACCTTTTACTTCTTCTTATGTCTTTGTAAAAATCTTTGTTCAACACATCCTTTAAAGACCAAGAAAACACCAAATCCACTAAGCCAGGAATTGTTTTCTCTGTTTTCTTCTTTGTAGTAGTTGTCATTTTCCCCTAATATTAATCAAAAATATTTTAAAAAATTAAAAATAAAATAAAATAAATTAACATGTACATCATCAACATGCAAGAACAAATATAAGGAAAAAAAATAAATAAAAACTTTACCTTTGTATTTCTTCTTCTTCTTCTAGGATTATGATCTTTTAGTTACTAATAACTTTATATTATATTGAAGCAACAAAATATTCTCTACAGCTGCATTCAACAAAAATGATGAAAGTTTTGTAAAAATATATCTGGAAAATGACAGGTAACTTTAATGTAAAAAAATAATTTATTTCGTACAATCATATGATAAAAAAAGGATAAAAAGTGTGGAATAAAGATTATAAAGACCTTCAACAAGGTGGACTAATAGTCAACAACTAAAATAGATGAAAAAAAACAAAGAAGTTACAAGGAAAACTTATAATATATAGTTATTTTTTTTCATTTTTTTGTTTGCCAAAACTTAGAGGAAATTAAAGTTGTATATTTATATTAATAATATTACATGTTGGTGTCAATATCAGTGTTTATATACTGTACCAAAAGTGACAAAGATTCCAAAGTAAGAAGGAGGAAGATGATGAGAAGTTATAAGGAAGACTTAGAATTGAAGTCTTAAACTATATATAAAAGGGCAACATCCTCCGCTCATTTTTATTTGTCCAGTATTAACTTATCGCACCTTTTAAAGAGAAATGAATATAATCAGTAGTGAAGTCAGAAATTTCATTAAGGATATTCAAGATTTAATATATACACATAAAGAAAATAAAAGATGACATATATAGATCCAATAATTTTCGATATGCATAATTTTACAACGAATGGTGTTCAACTAGTCACCATTTTGAATATAATAAATACAATGTTTTAATTTGAAAATTCTATGGAGGAATGATTATAGTTACTAATAAGAATAAATTAGAAATTAAGTGATAAATAATGATAGATATTTATTTTTAATATATTGAACAAATAAAAGTGATACAAATTAAATACTTAACATGTTACAACAAATTAACTAAGGTTACCGTATATTAAGACTTGTTAATAAGAATATAGTTAAAGTATGGGTAACTTTACTTGGTACTGCTGGTATAAAATAGTGAGTTTAAGTTTTTATAAAGTGAGTTACGTACGTGTTATAATAAATTGTACGTATATTGATTTGATAACGTAAAAAATTATATATTAATAATATATTTTTAGTGCAACATAACAAAAAATAATAAAGAAATTAAATTGGTGTGGAAAAAAGTGAAATCTTATTTAGGGAAATGTAGAAAATAACTAGTTTTGAAAGTGATTTTTTGGGGGTCGTTTCGTTTCCTTCGTTGGGTTAAAGAAAATTCAAATATTTCTATAACTTTTGTTTTCTCATTTGCCATAAAACTTTGTTATAATGACAAATTAAAAGCTACTATTGTACTATGTGCAACTTTGTTTTCCTGCCGACCTCTTTTTCTATGAGTAAATTGGCTGTTTGGCATGGTATATAAAAATAACGTTAAATAGAATGTATTAATAATATTTATATTAACTATATATAGATTAATTTTTATTTACACTATATATATTATGTTAAATTACTATAGATGTCATAATCCCTTGAGGTTTTTTTTGTGTTAACTTATTCATATTTTAAAATCCTTAGATGAGCACGCGCATTTTGTAAACAATAATTGCTTGGCTTACTAGAAAAGTAAAAATTCAAACCTTGCCTCTGTAAAGATTTTTGTTGAGTACATCCCTTAAAAGACCAAGAAAACATCAAATCCACTAAGCCAGGAATTGGTTTCTTCTTTGTTGTTGTTGTTGACATGATCTCACCTAACTGTCATTAAAATAAATTAATTAATTAAACATCTTAATCTTACACATGAAAGAACAAAATTAAAGAAGGGAGTTTAATTACCTTTTACTTCTTCTTATGAGATTAGGAGTTTCTATAACAAGTGAATTCATTCAGAGTTTTTTTTTTTGTTGTTCAAAAGTCTCCTCATTTTCTTCCTTGGGAATTATAGAGTTTACACAATTTCCATGCATGGATGGGATACCTATATTGACAATATTAATTAAAAGTTACTATTCCACATGTCTCAATTAATTATGTAACACTGTTAGGATTGTAAGAGTCAAATCTTTTTATTTTGACGGTAAATTCAAACATAGATTCGTTATGTTATTTTTCAAATATTTCATCCGTCCATTTTTACTTGTCTAGCACTTTCTTGTCACTTTCTTGTCACTTGTCTAGCACTTTTACAACTTTGTTCTGTCGAAGCTGCAGCTCCACCCCTGAATCTACTTGGTTAAGTTGGAATTGAAAATTTTGGTTGATGAATGATCATATAGTTTGCCATTGTCATACTTTGTTGAGGCAAACAAAATCGTTATATTGTCCAAGTAAATAACTTAAATTCATTGATGAAATACGCGCGTTACAATTCTAGGAACCATGGTATATATGGTGTATGAATATAGGACAGAATGGAATTTTCACAATGTAGGCACAATCAAATACTAAGACCTTCAAGTTGTATTATATATAGGGTCTTTGCTACATTTTAAAGAGCAGGATGTCCATTTTACAAGCCATTTCACTTCAACAATATCATAAGTCATAACTATTAATTACAGTACTCTTGGACACCATCTCAGCAAATGCGCAGATTCAAAAACTAGAGGATCATCACCAGATCAGTTGCAGTGTTAACATGATGAAGGCAGTGAAGTGCACAAAAAAACCAAGCTTTTCAAGCAACAAACTGCCAAGAAAAAAACAGAGAATTTAATGTTAAGAAAGTTCATAGATAGTCAAACTAAGACAGTTAAATTGAAACATAGGAAGTACGTAGTAGATATGACAGTGTATTTAGTGTCACTCTTTTCTGTTTCATGTTTTACCTGTATTACGTGATGTTTAGACTTCTATTTGGACTTGTTGCGCGTATATTTTTCCATGAAATCTTCAGCAAGTTGGTTCTGTTTTGATTCGCGGGACACTTCTCCTTTCTTCTTCTTGGACTTTTGAAAATTACTGGTATAACAATTGAGTAAAGTTAGTAACTAGACTAATCTAACACCAAAAAAAACATATATCAGAGTTCTGTTTTCACTTTTTCGTGAAGTACTACTCACTTGGAACTTCTCGAAGATCCTGGTTTATCCCTCAAATTCATAGCTGCCAATTGGCGTGCCAAGTTGTCGTCTCGGTTACTGTGAGCTGAGGTTGTTGTTGAGACAACATTTCCATCATTTACCCAAGTCATTGGAAATACAAAGTTTCTGCAGAAAAATGAAGACTTGTGACTAAGACATGTACGTGGAGTACTAATTCGATTATCCTATAATGTACTTGTAAGAATCAGCAGAAATGTAGACCAGAGAAACAATATAAGACCGTTAGTACCGTTCCACACGTTTGTATTTGCATCGATTCATCATATCAACGGTATATTGACCAAAATGTTTGTCGAGATTCTTTGCAAAATTTGGTATATGATTTCCTGGTAAAATGTCCCATATCTTTAGTACTTGAAGGTATGTAGAGTTCTGCTGCTGAATATCTATGGTCCAAATCAATTTTAGGTGCTTGACAACATACTCCTCCAACAGTACAGAAGAATTTCCGCCTTTGTTGCTGAACATATGGTTCTTTTCTGACTTACGCCAACCACTCGAAAGCTTCACCAAAAGGGAAATCACTTCTTTACTTATCTCAACATCCTTAATTCTAGCAATGGATTTAGAGAAATCCTCACTAAATACAACCTGTTAAGTTAAAACAGCAAAGAACACGTTATTTCTCCGTTTGCAAACAGAACTCAAATATTCATATTATAGGCCAAATAAAGCAACATACCTTCCATTTGGCAGATTGAAATAAAGGTGAATCTGTTTTGAGTAATGTTTCTAGCTTGCCAAGTTCAATGGTCGCGTTCAAAATTGCTTGACTCAATCGCTTGTCTTCAGTAACATCAAAGTAACAACCGCGAACCTTGGCGTCAACGACCAACTTCTTCCATATGGAACCACTGTTAACCAAAGTTGTGCCATTTCCCAATATCCAAAGGCAATACCTACATAAGAATCAAAGTAAAACAATTAAGAATATCAAAAACCATTCGTTATGTGTAATGTTGTTCACCAAATTTAGTACCTTGCTCGAGTCAATGCTACATTTGCCCTTTGAAGATTCGAGAGGAAACCAACCGATCCATTGCCATTACTACGTACAGTGGATATAATTATCACATCCTCTTCACCACCTTGAAAACCATCAACGGAGCGTACATTCACAGAGAAGTCACTCTTAACATCTGTGCTATATTTCTTGCCAAGAATTTGTTGAATAGCAAAAACTTGAGCCTTGTAAGGAGATATACATCCAACACGGACTTTTTGTTTCGAAGAGATATATTCTGTAGGTAAAATAAGATTTATCAAGTATGCAAACTAGTTTGTTCATTCTAGGCAAAAACTAAATCCTTGAAAGATAAGCGCATTACCTTTATGAAGGTTGGCAACTATCTCAGCTACAACGAAAGCTTCTGCCTTATTTCTCGAGCTATGTTTGTCATCATGCTCCTCATTTCCGCCACTTACATTAATAAATGAATAGGAACCAAAAATATCTCCAGTAAGAAATCTCTTCTCATATGCAGCTGATTTCACATTAGGACCATCCATGATTTTCTTCTGATAGAACTCTCTATTAGGGAACAAACTTATTTTCGGATGCATCCTGTATTGAACATTAAGAAGAAGCTTCTCGTGTCCTAAAATTACCAGCCTCTCAAATAAGCTCCTCCCGAACTCAGCCTTCTCGCAAATCTGTATATAATGGATACTAGCTGTCAATGACAAAAGAGCAGCACAGTAAATTAAAAAAACAAGTTATAAAGAGATTAACTTATAACCTTGCTCTGAACCATAGCAGGCAGTTGTTTTTCATCACCGATGAGTATAGCATGGCGGAGACCAGGGAGTTGTAACGGAATAGTGGATTCACATTCTTTCAGCTGAGCAGCTTCATCAATAACAACCATCTCCAGTGGTGTCATTCCTTCCGTGTGCAACTTTATCGAGCTAGAAGCCGTGCAGAAAATCAAGCATGCACCTTTCAGACAAAAACTTCGAATTTTGTAGTCCTCAATGAAATTGGGAAGAGAGATGCTTTCATTAAGAAATTTCAACACTTTTAGGCATTCTGTTTTAGTAGTACGAATATTTAAACATCTTGTCTTATTCTTTGTAGCAAATCCCGGTAGAATTTCTTTTATTCCTTCAGATTGTTCCACAGTAGCAAATAATTTTCCAAGAGTTTGAAACATCTCAAGTAGTCTGATCATCTCCTTAGCTACTTCTAGTGAAATGATAGAAGTAGGTAGATGCGTATACAAGCTCGTTAGGCAAAATGTTAACTGATTCTGGATACATTTGAATCTTTTGTTGACAAACTCATCAAGTGTCAACACGATGACTTCTTTGCTGCTCGCCTCCCCTTCGTTCTTAACCTTGTTTGCTTTTTCACCACCTTTCGAGTTGTTATCCCTTTGAGAAATTTGTTTATCTTTCTTCTTGTTCTCTTTTAAGGTATCAACAACAAATTTCTTCCATAACTTACTCTTTTCATTGCTCAAACTAGATTCTCGACTAGTAACACTTCCTTTTTCTTCCTCTACCTCATCATCTATCTCCGCATTATCATCACTGTCACGGTCCTTATCCTTCAGTTTTTCCAAGTACTTACGATATTCTTCTTCAGGATTCTCAAGCAAACATGTCATGGACTGTATACCAATTCTCCACCCACTAATCGGAGACAAGCAGCTAACAAGAGCAGCAACACGGTTACTAAGAAAGACATCAAACAGATCTTCATGATCATCGATCTTCATTCGTTCCCCATTACCAAATAAGACAATATCTCCTAAACCATACGTGTCATAATGCAAACAACTCTGTACATTCTGCATCAGCCTCTTAGTCACTCCCAACACAGCAACATTCGTGGGCGCACAAGTCAAAGTTCTGCATCTCATCTTTAACAGGACAAAAAGTAAAGAAGCAACTGTTTTTGTCTTTCCAGTTCCTGGAGGACCCCAAATTAGCTTAACCATATTCCGATGAGCACATTCTCTTGTAGCAACACAACTTACAACAGCTTCTTGTTGAGCACTATCTAGCTCGAAAGACTGAGCAATGGCTCTTGAACTTGATATAGCAATATTAGTTTCTGTTTCTCTAACGGAACAAAGGGAGCAGTCTACTTCACCCTACAAACGAAATGTACATTAGATGTTAGACTAATGATTTAATTTCACGTATGATCACTATAACAGTAAAGTTGAAAAAAGTACTTACAACATTCGAATCATCACTTCTCATCACGGTCTTAATGATATTAAAGTTTGAATTTTCCCTGTCTGGATTCAATGCATTCCATATTCGAATGTTTGTTGTCAAATTAGAAAGATAGACAATAAAAAGCTTGTCCCCTTGTTCACCTGTTGCCCTATCCGGTTTCTTAAACGGAATAAGCTGAGAAGACAAGATAGGTATTCTATAGCCATCATCATTCATACCTTGAACTATAGCAATTAGGAACGATCTCTTAGGCCTATTTAAATCCTCGATTCTTCGTGGTCTCACATCTGTTAGAGCAATCAGATCACCAACTTCTGGTTCATATTTCGATTCATGCTTCGATTCACTATTCTCTCCCACCTCTATTTTTTGATCTCTTTTCAACAAAATATTGTAATATAAACCTTTCGGAGGCTTAAAATCTTTTGATACTTTAACATCAACAACCTCGAGAGCAGGTGCCCGCGAAACTGTGGACACATTTGATAGCAAATCAGCATGTGTTTCTTCAACTAGTGGAGTAATGTATGACTTCAAATAAAGATCAATTGACACAAATGTCTCTGGAATTTCTTTCACCTAACATATCAAAACAGAACCAATTACAATAAATTTGACACAAAAGCTCAAAACTACAATTATAGTACAATTCATGATACTACATGAGACATGAAATGTTAACAACTTATATTGTTGCTCGGACTCTCCAAAAATGTTGTTGTACCCATGTCGGATCATCCAAAGATGCACTATTTTAAGAGGATCCGATATGCACCTAATAACATTTTTAAAGAGTCGGAGCAACATAGCTTTCAAGTTTCAACCAACTAAACACATGGATTTTGACTCAAACTATGTAAAAACAAAAGAAGATGTGTTCATAGATAAGTTAACACACTATAGCTAGCTATCATATATTGCTTAAATTCTCCAAAAATGTTATCGTACATGTGTCTGATCCTCTAAAAATACATTATACTTTTTAAAGATCCAACAAACACTCATCAACATTTTCAAAGAGTCCAAGCAACATGAACAAAAAGAAAGATGAATTCAAACCTTGTCTTTGTAAAGATCTTTGTTCAATACATCCTTTAAAGACCAAGAAAACACCAAATCCACTAAGCCAGGAATTGTTTTCTCTGGTTTCTTCTTTGTAGTAGTTGCCATTTTCCCCTAATATTAATCAAAATTATACAAAAAAAAAAATTAAAAAAAACAACAACATGTACATCATCATCATGATCATCAACATGCAAGAACAAATAGATAAAGAATAAAAAAAATAAAAACTTTACCTTTGTATTTCTTCTTCTTCTAGGATTATGATCTTTTAGCTACTTATAACTTTATATTATATTGAAGCAACAAAATATTCTCTACTGCTGCATTCAACAAAAATGATGAAAGTTTAGTAAAAATATATGTGAAAAATGATAAGTAACTTTAATGTAGGAGAATAATTTATTTCGTACAATCATAAGATAAAAAGGAGAAAAAGTGTGGAATAAGGATTATAAAGACCTTCAACAAGGTGGACTAATAGTCAACAACTAAAATAGATGAAAAAAAACAGAGAAGTTACAAGGAAAACTTATAATATATAGTTTTTTTCATTTTTTTGTTTGCCAAAACTTAAAGGAAAGTTGTATATTTATATTAATAATATTACATGTTGATGTCCATATCAATGTTTATATACTGTACCAAAAGTGACAAAGATTCCAAAGGCTAAAAGGAAGAAAGAGGAAGATGATGAGAAGTTATAAGGAAGACTTAGAATCGAAGTCTTAAACTATATATAAAAGGGCAAATAGTAAGTCATCCTCCGTTCATTTTTATTCGTTCAATATTAACTTATCATACCCTTTAAAGAGTAATGAATATAATCAGTAGCAAAGTCAGAAAATTCGTTAAGAATATTCAAGTTTTAATATATAAACATGAAAAAAAAAAGACGACCTATATAAATACATCTTATAATTTTTAATATATTAGACAAATAAAAGTGATCAAGATGAAATACTTAGCATGCTACAACAAATTAACTAAGGTTACCGTATATTAAGACTTGTTAACTTGGTAAGAATATAGTTAAAAGAATAAATAACTTTACTTGGTAGTACTAGTATAAAATAAAATAATGAGTTTAAATTTATATAATGTAAGTAACCTGCTATGGTGTATTGATCTAAAAATTATTTATATTAAGACTAATATACTTTTAGTGCAACATAATCAAAAAGAAACAAATTAAATTGGTGTTGGAAAAAGTGAAATCCTATATAGGGAACTGTAGAAAATAACTATTTTTGAAAGTGATTTTTTGTGGGGATCGTTTCGTTTCCTTCGTTAGGAATTAAAGAAAATTCAAATATTTCAATTTACTTTCGTTTCTCATTTGCCATAAAACTTAGAGGAGTGAACTTTGTTATAATGACAAATTAAAAGGCTTACTCTATTGTACTATCCCTGCCGACCTCTTTTTTTTTAAGAGAAAATTTGTAACTTACCATATTATAGGTGTGTTTGGTATGGTCAAATATTTTTTTTACGAAATACAAGCTACTTAAAAATAAAGAAAATGAGCTCGTTAATGCATGAAAGTAGAAAAAATAAGTTTTATTGACAGTCATTTAGTAGAGTATATGAAGGAAAATATTTTATTTATAAACTCAAAGTTCTTGAATCTTACTTCAAGTTCTATCTATTCTGTTTATTGAAAATAACTAACAACATTCCTATTTATAATAGTAAGCAACCAAATTAAACAGAGACTAGAAAATATATATCCTATATGAACTAGGACAAACAAATCATAACTAGACACTAATTAAATAAATATTAACATAGCAAATCCTAAACAACTTAGAATTCCTATTCCAACTTTGAATTATTATTCCAACTATATATAAAAATAGTATAGTATTATACTAAAATGTCACGTCCCCAAATTGCAACAGGACATTATCATTAAATTTATTAAAAAGAAATGTAACAACTCGACCCTTAATTTTACATTAAAATCTTTAGTTTAAACTGTATTTTGTAACTTTGAATTATTTACAAAATGCATATTATCTAAATGAGGTAGATGAAGATGGGTTTGAAGAGCATGAAGAGGAGATCATGATATTCGAACACCTTTTCAAAGATTTGAAATAGTTCGAGAATCTGGATAAGTCGAATCTAGATGAGACAGAAATTGTGAATCTAGAAAAAAATGAATGTGTCAAAGAAACACGAATCAATGTCTATCTGACGAAAGCTCAGAAAAGAAAACTCATCAGTTTGCTTAGACAATACATCATTGACGTATTGATGACATGTCGTAGTTGATCATAAACATTCATCTCAAGTTGCCAACTGACGCAGATGCTATCAAGAGCTATTATATTTGAAGATTCAGAGTTTCTTTTACTTCTTTCCCTGTAATCGCATCGTTTGTTTGTAATCGTCTTATGTTCTGTAGTTAGAAAAATTATCTCTTGTAATGAACTACGTCTGACCTAACATAGTACAATAAACTTATGTAGTGTACTTTAAATATATCACATTTACAACTTGACATATGAAGATCAACATGTTCTCTACATAAATTTTACTTCTATCTTTATGGCACGTTCATAGCAATATAAACATCGAACAATCTTCATGGAAAACGCAAACATACAGAGGAAAAAACAGAACAATAAGAACCGATAAAACCAACACGTTAACGTCTTCAAGGCTTCATGAACTTATCTACTCTGATATTGTCCGTCCTTGATAGAAACTTCATGCAAATTGGTGGATTCACACCTGATAAAGCTAGGATTGAACTAGGCAAGGTCCAGATTCCATCGCCACAAATTAGTCCAGACGCGACAGCTGGTCCAAATGCATCGGTCTTAGCCTTGTTTATCTTTGTCCAGATGAACAAAATCAGGCTTCCGAGACACACATCAATGGTGAAGTATGATCCTAGATAGAAAGGTATAGCCATTGCCATCGGAAGAGGAATGTACTTTGCCTTGTTCTTTCCTAGAGCATCCCTTAACGCGTTGATTGCAATAGCTCCGATGAAGAATATGTAGCATAAACTCAAAGGTTCTTGAATCTTACCTCAAGTTTTATTTATTTTGTATATTAAAAATAACTAACAACATCTCTATTTATAATAGTAAGCAACCAAATTAAACTAGGACTAGAAAATATATATTCTATATGAACTAGGACAAACAAATCATAACTAAACACTAATTAAATAAATATCAAAATAACAAATCCTAAACAACTTAGGATTTCTACTTCAACTTTGAATTATTATTTCAACTGTATATAAAAATAGTGTAAGTGTCACGTCCCCAAATTGCAACGGGACAATATCATTAAATTTAGGGAAAATGACAAATATACCCCCGAACTATTGTAAATGGTGCGCAGATACCCTCTGTCATACTTTTGGGATATTGATGCCCCTGCCATCCAAAAACTAGAGCATATATACCATTTATACTTACGGACATACACGTGTCATAATCTTATTAATCAACCCGACATTTATTAAATATCGGATCTACGGATAAGATTGTGTCACGTGTCCCTATTTAATCTTCCGTTAAAGTAAAGGGGATATATGCTCTAGTTTTTAGACGGCGGGGGCACCAATGTCCCTAAAGTATAACAAAGGGTATCTGCATACCATTTACGATAGTTCGGGGATATATTTGTTTTTTTCCCTTAAATTTATTAAAAAGAAATATAACAACTCGACCCTTAATTTTACATAAATATTTAGTTTAGACTGTATTTTGTAACTTTGAATTAGTTACAAAATGCATATTATCTAACCATAATATGAAGTTGTGAATGTGAGCAATGACATAGTACAATAAACTTATGTAGTGCACTTTAAATATATCACATTTACAACTTGACATATGAAGATCAACATGTTCTCTACGTAAATTTTACTTCTATCTTTATGGCACGTTCATAGCAATATAAACATCAAACAATCTTCATGGAAAACGCGAACATACAGAGGAAAAACAGAACAATAAGAACGCAATAAAACCTACACGTTAACGTCTTCAAGGCTTCATGAACTTATCTACTCTGATATTGTCCTTCCTTGATAGAAACTTCATGCAAATTGGTGGATTCACACCTGATAAAGCTAGGATTGAACTAGGCAAGGTCCAGATTCCATCGCCACAAATTAGTCCAGACGCGACAGCTGGTCCAAATGCATCGGCCTTAGCCTTGTTTATCTTTGTCCAGATGAACAAAATCAGGCTTCCGAGACACATATCAATGGTGAAGTATGATCCTAGATAGAAAGGTATAGCCATTGCCATCGGAAGAGGAATGTACTTTGCCTTGTTCTTTCCTAGAGCATCCCTTAACGCATTGATTGCAATAGCTCCGATGAAGAATATGTAGCATAATGTGAGACAATTCTTTGGTAGAGCTGAGAAGCCTTCCACTCCCAAGATAGACATGTTACGATAGACTAGAGCGTAAGGTGCAGGGTACTCTGAACCTGGAACCCCTAAGTCGTGGAACGCCTTGTAGAATAGCCAAAATACACAAGGGGAAATGACACACCCCATTGCTGTTCCGATTATCTGGCTTATGAACATCGACCTAGGAGAAGCCAACGTCATGTAACCCGTCTTGAAGTCTTGTGTTAAGTCAGATGCTGTTGTGGCTATGTTCATCATGACACCACAAGCAGCTAATCCTGCTAGAACACCACCATGACTAGCCCCAGCCCATGCCCCAATAGTGAAGATTGCCAGCTTCCCGTACGTTGATGCCAATGACCAGTCAGTCAGACCACATCCGTAAGCATTGCAGAAGGCTAGTACTGGTGCAAAAATGTAGATCACCACGATGTAGTACCACTTAAGTTGATGGAAAATGTGTGGAAGCGTTATCGTGGAGATGATGGCAATGCTAACATAACCGACTATAGCAACCCACGTAGGGATTTGATCCTTGAGGAAAAGCTCGGTTCGTATCTGATCATCATAAGACAGAGATGCCTCTGCAGGGGATGCACGGGCACCAACAGGAAGGACTGAACCTGTTTTTTTCTCGTGGAATTGGCAATATATACCATACAATGTTCGTCCAAGTACTTTGATGAAGTTGTAAAGACCATCACCAAGGATCATAGCTATTGCTATAAACACCTGCATTACAAGAGCATCGCGGAAAATCCATTAGCCTCATTTTCAATTAAAGAAACATCGCGTGTCATTTTGATTACGTACCCTGTAACCTTGTATGCCGTGAAGGCTGCTAGGACTTTGATTAGCAGGGTACCAATGACCTTTTCTGTCTTCAATAAGAGGCCACATTATACCCCACGAAAGTATTGCTCCGACTAGCAACGATACGTTGATTAGATATGGACATATCATTCCAACACCAACATATGTCGCGGAGAAGTCAAAATAAAACCTGGTTGATCAGAGAAATAAGTCGAAAACATTGAAAAGTAGTGCTTCCAAGTTCCACAATTGAGTACAGAAACATCTATATTGTTCGGGCTCTTCAAAAAATGTAACCAGGCGCATACCAAATACTCCAAAAGTAGTGCATTTTTGGAGGATCTGACACGGGTGGGTGTGATAACATTTTTGGAGAGCCATGAGCAACATAGCTAAACAAGTCGATATTAATGGAAATTCAAACGTACCTGTTCTCGAAGGCTTTGAGACCAAAAGTGGGAAAGCTCCCGAATCCACAGCCATCCCCTCCTGTAAAAAACCACTGGAAGAAGCCCCATAAGAAGCTGAAGGTGAAAAACTTTCCCAAAGCTTTTACTTGTTTCCTGCAGCGACGAGCAATTAGAACTGTAAGTACAATCATCAATAAGAAGCAATCGTTGATGGTGTATGTACTAACAATCGTGTACGAGATTAAAGACTCACTTGGCTAGCTTAGCTCCTTGTGGAGTATGGAAACTGTTGATCAGGTGAGCAGTTGCAGTACCACTCGGATAAATCAGTTTGAAGTCGATGATCATGATCTGAGAATATATTCACATTATCTCAAACAATGCAATTCGTATGAATAAAAGAAGAACAATTGCATCAATATATCGCGGATACCAATGTTGATAAACAGTTTGAACTATCACAAATTGTTTATCAAAACACACCTCAAAGCTAACTAGACCAAGTGTTTGAATATGATCGTCAAAAGGTGCCTAACAACTTAACTTGCCTATCAAAATTTCGTTCACATGACAACTGACTCATAAATTTCGAGGTGTGTTTCTAGTGTTACAAACTCTACATACAAGTGTATGTCGTCGTGCTAGAAAATATGTCATACATATGCATTAGAGATGTCGAATTTACCTTACGAAGCGGAACAACAGAGAAAAGCCCAAGAAAGCTAACAACAAAGAGGAAAGTTATCATCCATCCCAAAGAAGGGTTCTTGACATTATCTGCAGCATTTGCTTCTGTTGATTGCTTAGCAATACCTTCACTCATGCCAAAAAGATAGCTTCCAAAACCTCCTATTCATGATCAAAAGGTAAAATGTAAACAAAAAGGAATTAGAGTTATTGAATTTTACTATATGCTTTTTATCACATAAATAAGGTACCAAATTATTCTAAAAATCCAACAATTAATAATGCATTGCCTAAGGAGAGAGCACACCAATTTAAAATAACGCTAGGTGACTTCTTTTCATCTATCTATCTAACTCTTCATAAAAAGAAATTAATGTTTGTAATGAGTATACAGTAAAATAGTTCAAGTTGCATGCAAACTGGTATGAACATCATCTTAAAGAGGGGACCAATTCATAGTGTCACATGTATTCACTTCGGGGCGGAGCTAGCCTCAAAGCTACGGGTTCGATAGAACCTCAATATCTTTGGCTCAAACGTTGTATTTGTATTAATTCAGAATCCAATAGACAAAATTAAGAAATATGATTCAAAACTCATAAACTAAAAAATTGTACTTTTAAGATTATTTTTGTTATCATATTGATACTATAAAAATTGTAACTTATATTATTTTGTATAGTTTTTGAATATCTAAATTGTTAATTTTAAATATTGCATCATCAGTCAAATTAACTCTTAAAAAGTGAAACATGACAACTAATATGAGATGACCCAATAGCGTATATTTGGAGCTCAATATGAAATCCTATTTTCTTGCAAGACCCGTTAAGGGAATAATTATTTTCAATATATTCTAAAGCGATAATGATTTCCTTGGAATTTTTATTTCAATTAATTGTGGAAAATGATCATCAATATTATTATAAATTGATCCCCACCACTTGCGGAGACAATAATTCACACACAGACTTTATAAAAAAGAGTTCATTTCGTCTTAATTTATATAACATACTCTAGATTTCAACCGTCAAACTTCTTTATTCTGACCAAGACATACAATTTTTAGGACTTACGAAAAATTATTCACATATATGAAAACTACATAAAAATTATAATAAGTCACAAAAAATAATAATGTAAAATATTTTAAAGAAATAAAATAAATCACGATTAATTTATTTTTTAATTTAACTCTCAAAATTCAAACTATATCATATAAATTGAAACATAAAGAATACGTCTTATAATTTTCCAGCTTGCGTAAGTGTTTATCAGATTAGTCTAACAAGTCAAATATGAATAGCTAGTCACTCCAGTTGTCGTTCAAAGAATTTTAATTTGTCATGTACTCACACACTATAATTGACTAAACTAAAAAGATCTTTGCGTTAATGAAATTCACAAAAAGGTCATACCCAAAAAACGATGATATAATATTTTAATACAAATATTTGTGATAGATTAATTATATATTATTTTTTTTAGATTTCAAGAATTTCTAAGATTTCTTTAAAAGATTTTATGGAAATAGGACAAAAATATATATTTAAAATGAAAATATTTAAATTCATGTATCTTAGTTTTTTTTACTAATATGCTACCTAAAAGAATGTCACTTAACCTTCCTATATTTAGTAAAAAAAAAGAGTTTAAACTTCTAAGTTCTATTCTCATTTGACCTTTTAATGACAATCTCTTAATTATTATAGTAATAATGATAATGACAAGTTTAAAATTATAAAATTCAAAATGTAATAGTATGCACACTTTTAATTTGAATCACAAGATCTTAAAAAAATAAAATCAAAGTAATAAATTATTTACATTATTTTAAGTAGAATAAAGGACAAGGACTTTACATCTAGAAAGTAGAAATTCACATTTAGATGGGACCACCTCCAGAGGGCTCACACTCCTTTTTTCCCGTGCAAAATGACAAAAGTAAGATTAACGAGTTTCGTGTATAAAACATCTCGTATTAATTGAATTTAAGAAAGATTCGCACTTTGAAGGATGAATTGACGATTTATCCTAATGTATGTTCGTGATTATTTTCACGAATCAACTATGTAACTTAGAGATTACACAAAGATAATTTCACTGTTGCTCCTAAATCTTCTATCATATATAGAGATATTAAAATATTATTTAAAACTAAGGTTACATATTTAGATTTTTTATATATTTTTTAAAAATAAATTTCACTTGATAAAAATATCTAAATTTATTTGATATTTTTTTTATACAGTGTGGTGTCCACAAATCCACCAAAAATCCCGTGGACTAAATAATATCACACACAATGTATATAGTCCAACATTTCAACAATATTAATTTTCTATTTAATTGCAAAATAAGAAAAGACACATGATTTGACAAATATACAGTTCAAACTTTTTCATTTTTTTCCCAACCCTACCTTCATGGAAAGTTGCTTCCACATTATCTAATCGTCCCAATTTACGTAACATATTTTTTTAGTTTATTTTAAAAAAGAATTACATAATTTATGTTAGTTTTTTATATTACCTTTAGTGATATACTTCAATGGTCATGATAATATTTGTTGTTATATAATGTAAATCAGAAATTTCAGAATTTTTTATTTTAAAAAAACATATTCGATTAAATATCGTCTTATAAAATGAGATAAGATGGAAGAAA
>JAJOOH010012527.1:0-11893 GCA_029582605.1 Solanum gracilifrons
TTTTCTCTCTAACTTGGTGTGTTCTACAAATGAGCAAGAATGCTCTATTTATAGAAGGAAAACCATGCCTATGTCACTAATGACATAGACAAATGTAACAAATTTCAAAGGTAGGTTGCAAATTTTACCAATTTGCCAACCACCAAATCTTTTATTTTCAACTCACATTTGTTGTCACTATTCCTTTTTAGCAATTGCTTGTAGCAATTGAGTAGCAAAAATTGACCAACATTTATGGGATGGACTCCACACCTAGCATATTAACTTTTCGAGTATAAATTTTATAAATTATAATAGGGTTAATTTTAAAATTATTATTTAACCACATACATCTTTCTTATCTTAAATAAATTTCCTAGATATATAAATGCAAGTGTGTGTATATATATTTATATATATATATATCAAATCATTTTGCCTCCTTTTATTCATTATAAATTCTAATTAATTTGGTGAGAGAGTATCAAATAGAGATAAGGATCTGAAAAATATCTGACTTTGGTCGAATTTGTTGTTGCGATACTAAACTTTCATAAGGACCTATTACCTCCCTAGACTATTTAATAGTGTATTTTTTACCCCTGAACTATTTAATAGTGTATTTTAAAGGTATATATGTGCCCACGTGGACACATTACTATTTATAATTTTGCATTATTTTTTTATGTCCATGTGGGCAAATATATATGTTTAAAATACGGTATTAAATAGTCTAGGGAGGTAATATGTCCTCATGAAAGTTTAGTATCGCAACAGCAAATTCGATCAAAGTTGGATACTTTTTAGACCGTTATCCCTATCAAATACAGAAACATTAAAAAAATAGTAGTACTATGATTTTAATAATTTCTCTGAAAGAGATTTTAGACCAGATTATAATATTGTAATAATTAGCTTTGTTCAGATTTAAAAAAACGTAATAGCTAAATAAAATGCATCCTAATGGCATAATACATATATTGGACCCTAAATTTGACTTCAAATTTCAACTTTGACCTCCAACTTTCATAGTGCACAAACAGGCACTTTAACTATCCAATCTTTTAATAAATAAACACGCGTGTCCTACCTGGCAAAACGCGTGATGTGCACGTATTTTGCGCGAGTTAGGAGTAATTTTCGAGGCCCACAACAGTAAAAAAATGCTGAAATGACAAATCTATCCTTAATCAATCCCTTTTATATATATCTTTATATTTCCAAATCAAAATCTCATTTCTCTTTCCTCCTCTTTCAAATCAAAAATTTTTTCCTCTCTTTTAAAACGATTTGTGTTCATATTTAGTGCAAATGGCTTCTAATTTTTTTTGTCATTGTGGAAAAAGAGTTATAACCCTTGTATATCAATTAAAAATAATTTTAATTTTTTTTTTAGTTCTAAAATGGACGTGTCAAGTATTTAATTACTTGGCAGCCACTGAGTGGCTCACTAATACACGTGGGAGCGTTTGCATTTCACGCTCTTTGCCTCCAAAAATCGCGTGTTTATTTATTAAAAGGTTGGATAGTTAAAGTGCATGTTTGTGCACTATGAAAGTTGGAGGTCAAAGTTGAAATTTGAAGCCAAGTTTAGAGTCCAATATATGTATTATGCCCATCCTAATTATGTCCCAATTCGATTACCTAACTCTAACTTCTTTAATTTAATATTCATGTGTGTTGTCTAATCATATCTTGTGACATTCATGTGTTGTGTATGAATTCATTCTTCAATTTTGAAGAATCAATTGATGGTAAGAATTATCATGCATGGTTGAACAATATTATTTTACTAGTATACGTTTTTTGAATCAAGATATATGCCTGCTTGTATGCTAAAATAATTTATCTCAGATATTTGCTTATTACATTTGAACTTTTTGTTTTCTTTGTTCTTGTTGAATCATGCTTATATTCTTGTTGAATACAGTAATATTTTTCAAAAATATACAACTTACTCTTG
Source organism: Solanum gracilifrons (assembly GCA_029582605.1). Classification (NCBI taxonomy): domain Eukaryota; kingdom Viridiplantae; phylum Streptophyta; class Magnoliopsida; order Solanales; family Solanaceae; genus Solanum; species Solanum gracilifrons. The sequence goes on from JAJOOH010012527.1 coordinate 1,943, forward strand.
AACAATAAACAAAAACATACAGATAAAACCAAAATTTAAACTACAAAAATTAAGATTGTTATTCATTAATATTAGCAGACAAACATAATTGAAAATAAAATATCCTTCTTCTTCTTCAACAATTTAGTCCTCCTAAAACGACACAGCCATTTTTGCACTTTTGAATTTGAGCAAACAACTTCCACTTTGATTTCTAAAACATCATACGTCTGCTTTGTTTCATCGAGTGTATTTGTTTGTTTTAAATTCTTAATTACTATTGGTGTAGGCTTGATGAGAAACTGTTATATTTTAGGTGTTTTGATGATCCTCACAAATGCAGGGACCCGGTCTCTGGCAGAGTGCTCTCGTCCAGATTCAAATGGGGTACAACTGTAAAGTTGTCATGTCAGGTGGTAGGTGAAAAGTGCAGTGTACTGCACCAATAGGAAGAGATGACGAGAGTGTCTGTTTCACCTACCACAAATGCAGGGACCCAGTCCTTGACAGAGTTCTCTCGTCCAGATTTATAATGGTGTACAGTTGTAAAGTTGTCCTGTCAGTGGGTTGGTGAAGTCGTCAGCGTACTTCACCAATAGAAACGGACGAGGTTGTTTGTCGAATGGTCAATAACTCTTTCTAGTAGATATAATCAAAATGACAAACAACAAAAAGATTCATTCAGTCAAAAAGGGAAATAGAGTTAGCAAGTCTTCTCAAGAACTCACAAAGAACATTGCAAGGGACCTAGTCCCTGCAAGACTGCGAATGTGAAAAAGACGACAAGATAGCTGTCAAAAAAGTTGTCACCTCTGATGTGGTAGGTGCACGTCTTTTTAAGAGAAGCAGGCTCTAAGCCAATGAGCGGTCTCAAGTAGTTTGTGTTCATTCAATATAATCTCTCTTAACACAAACACAAACCAAGATTTGGCAAAACAAAAACCCGTAAGCTTAAAAAGAGAAGGTCATCTTCAAGGAAGAACTCAAGCACAAGAACACATATAGCAAGAACCTGATCAACTGAAGAAGTGTTTTCCGTACCTGATGCTGTTCTTGAATGTTTGTACTGAGCTAAGCTTGTAGGATTCATTTCACTCTTGTTAGAAACGTTTCAAATCTTTGTGTGAGTCATTGTAAGAACATTGTTAGAGTTAACTTTGTGTCTTACAGTTAAAGTCTATATTAATCGGTGAGGGTTAGTATAGTGGGCAATGGATGCATTGCTTAGGCTCAGTAAGTAATAGGCGTATTACTTAGTGTGAGATTAAGAGTTTTAATCTCAGTGTTGTGGTTGTAATCTGTGTTTCACTTTTGCTTGAGAAGATTAGTGAAAACAGTTAAAAATCATGTGTGACAGGTCGTGGTTTTACTCCCTTGAGCAAGGAGGTTTCCACGTAAAACTCTTGTGCCTGTTTTAAGTTGTGCTATTTATTTTTTGCACTTTTATTCTGTCGGAGGACCTGGTCCTGTGATCACTAGTGGACGCATACATTCTAACAAAAACTAAACCTCATCACTTACTAAAGGAAACTGACCTTGCGGCCAGAGCACTTTGTTTGATTTATCTTTATTTTAAGTCCATCTAAAAAAATTGACTCTTCTTTTTTTTTAATAATTTTTCAATTTTAATTTTTGATATGACATGTTTAAAATAACAAGATCAAGAGTAAAGAACATTTGATATCTTTAGTTTAGTACTCCAAGATTTAAAACATTACTTTTTAAAACTTTATGTCAAACTAAAATAGCTCAAACAAATTGAAAGTAACATCCAAATATTCTATAAATTGCTTCCTATTTCCTATCCTTTTGTTCCAAATTTTTTTGGTTGATCGATGGATTTGGTATTTTAAAATGACAAGATTAGATAGATTTTTATACATGATATTTTTTCCTCTTTTTTCTAAATTTTTTTTTAAGACAATAGATGCACAACAAGAGATAAGTCCAGGTTGAGTAATAAGTAAACCATTGTGTTTTCCAGAATGCTTTCTTACATATATTTGACTCGTCCAAGTTGAGTAATAAGTAAATCATTGTGTTTTCCAGAATTCTTTCTTACATATATTTGACTCTTACAACATGAACTAGGCATCTAGAGAGGTGCAACTTAAGTTTTATTTTAAGCGTGTCTCCATTATTTTTATTCTTTTCACATGAACATAAAAAGCTTTACCTGTTGAATGTGCTTAGTTTTTATGAGAAATAGGTCATCACTCTTACCTTCTTCACGTAGAGATTTTGATTTCAATGAATGTCCAATAGTTCAATAAGATATACTATTCCTGAGTTTATATGAATGTTCCATCTCTAATTGTGGCTTTCTCTGATCGGGCTGCCTCTTGAACACCATCACTTTGTTTGTAATCAAAACATTATTTTCTATCTTTTCATTCTTGTCAATGATACAATTCCTTATTTTTATAATTTCCCCAATACCAATTGGTACTTTCCTCTCTGCTAGTATGTTAGTAGGGAGGCAATCTCAAATTTATTTTGGTAATGGTGTGCTCTCAGCATCATGAAAGTTTTCTTCAATTCAACACTACAATCTAAGCGCGATATTTCACTCACTATGAAATGTTCCACAAAACAATCTCGTAAGAAACATCATTATGGCACGATATTTCACTCACTATGAAATGTTCCACAAAACAATCTCGTAAGAAACATCATTATGGCATACTTAATCTTGCAGTTTTTTATATTGGTAGAGGGAACTAGGAGATATCTAAAACATGTATTTGGATCGTAAAATTTGAACTCTCAAAACTTTTCTGTGAGAATCAAACTAGTATTATAAAAAGATTTAACTGTCCCAATGTATTATTCCCAATAGACTTCGAAGATATATGATTTCAAGAGCTTCAACAGTACATCTATTTTGAATATGATACTTTCCAGTCTTTTTATTATTACTCTGTGAAAAATAAAAAAATGATCGCATTTAATAAAAAGAGCGCTTACAACTCCGGCCAAAACTCTGATTTGCTTAATATTCTCTTATAGAACATATAATTGATTAACTGATGTTTCAAATTTAATGTTGGTTCATTAGAACCATATAAAGCAAAACCCAAAATTGATTTTTTTTAATTTTTGGCAACTCTTTAATTTCAACTTTCCACATGATATAATTAAGATCATATGATCAAAAATAAAGAATATTTTGATACATTTGCTATATCTTAATTTAAAACTATAAAATTAAAAAATCTTCTTTATTTTACCAAACTTTGTATTAAATTAAAATAGATTAAACAAATTGAAACCAAAAAAATAACATCTAAATATTTTTCAATCTCATATCCTTTTGTCCACCCACCGTGAAAAATAATCAAAATTAAATGACTGAATTTATCGCTTAGTAGTTTCACGCGGATTGGTACTTTTGATACAAGTTAAATCGAAAAATGGAGAAAAACACCCTATCTTACTAATGAAAGAAAATACCTTTCATTCATTATTTGATTAAAAAGTAACCCTAATTTATTTTTTGGTTTAGAAATACCCTACAAGTAATTAAAGTTACTTTGCACCTATGTACGGTCATCTAAAATAACTAGTAAATTGGCAAAATAAATCCATGGTTATATAAAAAACTAGTAAATTGACGGAATAAATTTGTTCTTTAATTTATTAGAGATAAAATAGATAATTTTTTACTCATATGCCTGCAAAATTAAATGGATTATAAATATAAATATTATCAATTATTAGGGGCAAATAGATGAGTTCAATTTTTAAATTAAGTAATATATGTAATTAATCATAATAAGTCATGTAACTTTTTAAAATTCGAAAAAGTTCGTCTAGGTTGGAATGTTAATTTTAAAGATAACTTTTTAGCTTAAAAAAAAATAGATTGGAGGTATTATTAGATCAAAAGGTAGATTGAGGATATTATGAGTAATTTTCTATAGAATCAAGGTATTTTTGGCTCTTTTATCTAAATTTGACGATACGACTTTACTAAAAGAATTTCTTAGAATCTTTGGTATAATTTTCTGTTTCAGCAGCAATCCATGTGAGTTCAAATTTCAATCAAGCAAGTTTTCGACTTTTTTGACATTTTGTTTTACACACCTCATTTTTTGCATATTTGAATTTCGATTCATTTTCGAGTTAGGATAAAATAAGAGAAAAGACATTAAGTGACCATCAAAGTTGTCCCATATTTGCATAAAGACACCTTAACTTTCAAAGTGTCCTATCACCCCACAAAACTATTTAATATCTTTGTAAAGGGGCCATTTTGACACATTCCCTCGTCGATATTGTCGCGCGTGTTGCTCACTCCCTATAATAGAATTCAACCCGACCCGACCCTATTCTTTGAAGAAAAGTCGTCTTCTTCTTTTCTTTTCTTATTTCTCAACTTTCCCTAAAATCTGAAGAAATAGAAAAGTTTTCTCGTCGTGTAGGTGTTGATAATCTCGTTGTTGATGTGTCTTGGTGAAGATTCTTCAAGGGACAAAGTATTGAAGGTCTAACAGGTTAGGGCTTTACATCATATGATAAAGATCTTCTTCTTTTTTCTGATTATTATGATTTTAGGGATTACTATAGTGTAAAAGTGTTGGAATCAACCTACTATAGTTTCCATTGTTAGGATTTTATAGTTTTTCGTTGTGTTATTGGGTAATTGTTATTGTTAGGGTTAGGGTGTTGTGTTATCGACTTAGTGCGACTGTTAGTGATTAGGGTTCTGTGTTATCGACTTAGTGCGCTATCAGTGATTTTGTTTTAGGTTAGGGTTTGATGTTATCCACTTAGTTCGAATCTTCTTATTTGTCTCTTATACATTTATAGACTTCAATTTGTAAATTATCGACTTGTTTACAAGTCTTTCGTTATGTTAGTGATGGGGCTAAATGTTAGTGCTACTGCTACTGTTAGTGTTGTTTCTACTCTTGTTAGTTGGTGTTTCTGCTACTGTTGTTTGTTAGTGATTATGTTTGTTGTTGTACAGGTTGTTAGAGTTTGTTCTTGAAATGTGTGTTTATTGTGTTTGTCTTTGTTACATGCTTTTTCAGGATGACTTTTACTCTGATTACTTTAAGATGGTATCATGGGGGGGGTAAGAGAATTTGGTCCCCCACCTAAATATATTGGGGGACATGTGACAGAATTCCTAGATGTAGACGTTGATAGGATATCTTATTTTGAGTTGAGGGACTACATAAAGGAACTACGATATACAGTAGATTGTGAATTTTTCATCAAGTGGGATGGGTTATTGGTCCTTGTTAATAATGATAAGGTTATATTTGACTTTTCAATATGATAAATGATGGGGATACAGTTGAGGTGTATGTTTTTCATGGGGTTGGTGAAGCTAATCAAGCCCCACTTGAATTGGAGTTTGTCCCTAATGTGAGTGATAGTAGGGTAGGTGAGGAATCTTTTAATGAGGCTTCTAACTCTAATAATCAACCTCCTATTTCTACTTTTCCTTCCAACCCTAATAATCAACCTCCTACTTCTACTTTTCCTTCCAACCCTACAACTGGTCCTTCTGAAACTTCCAGCACTCCATTTGAAGATCAGCCTACTACTGTGCCTCCACCATCTCCTTCTTCTATTATGCCTCCACCATCTCCTTCTATTGTGCCTCCTTCTTCCACTGTGCCTCCACCCTCTTCTTCTATTGTGCCTCCTTCTTCCATTGTGCCTCCACCCTCTCCTTCTACTGTGCATCCTCCTTCCTCTGGTCCTTTTTCTGATCCTATAATAGATAATGATCCAACTAATGATGAAGTGGACGATGAATCAGGATTTGAAAGGGATACTAATGAAGATATTGAGGTTGACAGTGATGCCCATCAAGAGTATGTAGATATAAGGGCAAGCAAGAGGCATTTCAAAAGGTCACAAAGAAGAAGTAGAGGTACTATTTCGTATTCGATTAATGTTGATGAAAAGGGTCCATATATAGGGTATGATGAGACAAATATTGGCATTAGGGAAAGCTTAGTTGGTAAGTTAGGAAGTGATGAACCTTACTATCTAAGTGATGAAGCTCATACCTTTGAAATAGATGATGAAACAGGTTGGGGAGATGGAGAAGAGGTTGATCAAGTAGTGCATAAACCTATTAGAAGGAGGGGAAAAACCCAAGTAGAGTCATGTTTGATGCAACTTCTAAAAAGATTGTTTGGGAATAAGGACTGGTTTTTGAAAGTGTTGAAGAATTTAGAGTGGCAATGACAAGATATGTAGTCCAAGAACATATTTAAATTGAAAAATATGTGAATGAGGCTGGCAGAGTTAGAGTGAGATATTGTAAAGAGACTTGTCCTTGGTTGTTGTGTGCAAGTAAGGATAAAACTAGTGGAGATTTCATTGTTAAAAGATACAACCCTGTCCATAAATGTTTGACATCAACTCATAAATATCTTTGCAACTCAAAGTTTTTTGCCACCAAGTACAAAGAAAGAATAACTCAACAGCCAAACATCAGCATTGTGTTGTTGTAGGACATTATTAGAAAGGAGTTGGATATTCATGTTAGTAGGACAACAATGAGAAGAGCTAGGACTAGAGTGTTACAAGAGATCATGGGTGATCACATTGTGAAGTCTAGTAAGATTTTTTATTATAAAGATGAAATTTTAAGGAGTAATCCAGGTAGTACTTGTGTAGTGAAGGTTGGAGAAGAAGATGAAATTGGGCAGGAACTTTTTGAAGGATTTTATATTTGCTTCAATGCTTTAAGGAAAGCATTTTTTGGAGGTGCTAGGAGGTTGATTGGTTTTGATGGGTGTTTTCTCAAAGGTGTGTGTAAAGGTCAGTTGTTAGTGACAATTCGTAGAGATGGAAACAACCAAATGTTGCATATTGCTTGGGCAGTTGTTAAGGTTGAGAATCAGTTTTCTTGGACATGATTTCTTGAACTAGTGAAGAATGATCTTGACCTTGGAGAAGGGTATCAACTATCCATCATTATTGTTATGCAAAAGGTAATTATTCTTGACCTTGGAGAATGATCTTACTGTTTTATTATTGTTGAGTTTTGCATTTTAATTTATACTATTTAATTATCTACCATATCTAATATTTATTTATATTACCATTTGCAGCCATTTAATCTCGATAATTATGTTTTTCAATTCTTCTTATTTGTATAATCGTGTATAGCACTATTTTCCTTATATACAAATGAGTCCATTCTCTCTATTCAATCACTTTCCCTTATTTTTTCCTTTATTCTCTCAATCAAAATTGATTTCAAATTTTGAAATTTTCGCTCACTCCCTCTCAATCGTGATTCCTGATTTATAAATAATTGTTTTACAGTTAAATTCTCTTTACAATTTTAATTTTTTTTGCGATTTCATCATTTTCTGATTTGTATTTGTATATCACTGAGATTTCTTTTGAGTTTTTAGATTTTTAGATTTTCAGATTTGTATATCTAAAAATGAAGATGGTGAAACAGTTGAGGTAATTTGTATAAACTTTTTAAGTTTAGATCTACAATTTATTGTATATTTTCATACAAACCATATTTGTATATATGAATTCAATTGTATATTCATTTTAGTTTTCAAATAAATTACATTTTACTATATTTCTTTGTATTTGGGTTTGGTTTGGGTCAAATTTGTACCCATAGTTGTATAATAATATAATTGTATAATTGTTATTCAAATTGTATAATATTATTTGTATAAACTCTTCAAGCTCGGATCTATTGTTGTATGTTTGTTGTTTTCACATCTACTCTTGAGGTTTGTTGTTTGTATAAATTCATATATTTGTACACGCATTTTCTCTAAAAACTATTCCCTCGATAACGTGGTCAATGTAACATTTTGCATCATTTCATTTTTCAGAATGTATTATCAAAATACCGATGGAAGACATTCATGTACAGACAGATATAACTCATGATGTATACATATACAAACATGAATTCAAAAATATACAAACACACATTCAACAGACAACTTTTCCACAAAATAAATAATGTAAAATTATACATATACAAAATATACAAGTCAACAATCAAATTATACAAGTCCACAAATCAAATTTATATCAATTATACACATACAAACACTGATCCCATCAAGTCTAATTATACACATACAAACACTAACTTATACGATTCTACAAACAATGTAAAAGTGTACATATATAAAACATACAAGTCCATAAACAATCATTGATGAATATATTTATACAATTACGGACGTATACAATTTGACATAAACTACAGTAGATTATACAATTGATTTCTACTTTTATACATTTACGTACTCAAATTGCAGATTCAAGTCGTCTCTCTCGATCAATTCAAATACAATTGAAAACAGATTCTTCAACCAAAAATTCAATTATCAATGGAGTAATTATATAATCACGGATAAAAATTAGTTAATTCTCGATCTATTAGAATACAATTGCAAACAGTTGTTAGAATGAAACTCCAATTATTAATGGAGAATTTATACAATTACATATACAAATCAGTTCAATTGCTCTGTTTTTTTCAAGTTCCTCATCTACATGAATGCAAATCAAAAATACGAATCAATGCAAATAAAATATACGTTTCTAGCCGAGAAAAATAAATTACCGCCGAGATTGAATCGAATGTACGAAGATGAAATCAATTGGGTTGTACGAAGAAGATATAGCTGGTAGGAAAGTCTAACGAGCTAATATTCCGTAAATTAAGGAATTTTATACCTTTTCCTAATCAAGATTTCCGCCATTAGCTTTCAAAAAATTTGAATTCAATTATGTATAAAACTTTGAAGAAGAAAAAAAGAAAATTATACAGCCGATCACCGCTGTAGCAATTTAAAAATATAGTTACGGTCAATAATTATAGAAACTTTAGTTAAGGAGAATAATTAATTTGATTATGATAATTAGTAGCTATATACGAGAGTTGCTCTTTTTTTTATTAGCCAATTTGTTACTTTGGCCCAAAGTATTGTATCTAGTGGCTTGCTTCCAAAGTCACCTTGGCTCTTCATTGGTTAGAGCATCTCCAACATTATTACTTATTTTACTCTTTAAATTTAAATATAGAACTCTCTATTTTTGGACAGAATCAATTCCAATTCAATTTTCTATTTTACTGTAATACTCATATTTTTTATAATAGAGTGAAGATTATCTGTTTTAATGTTCGGAAAAAATGAAGGATGAAGTGAAAAGATCTAGTACTAGAAAAATGGTTTTAGATTCAAGTTGTTGATATTGATTCACCTAATGAAAAAAAAAAAGTTTTTATATGAATTAATTTCAATCATTATTGATATGGACGGCCAACATGACAGTCCATCCAACCATCAAATATGAAATAAATTTGACGGATGAGATTAACTCTACAAAGTTTACGAAACAATTCTCTTTTTTTATAATTTTACCCTTCAATAAAAATGAATGTTTTCCAATTCTTTAAGAAATGATTTAATTTTAAGCCTAGTGATAGTAAGAGTCGTAACATATTTTATTATGAGGCTTAAAATACCGACCTTTCATTTGTTTGTCATTTTCTTATTTTAATTCGTTTGGCCTTTTTTTTTTTATAGTCTACTTTAACTCTCTTTTTTAGTAATTTTTTAATTTTAATTTTTCACCTGACATGTTTAAGACCGACTAAAATTTAATTTTAATTTTTTAATTTTAATACATTTGATAAATTTTAGTTTAAAACTATAAAATTTAAAAAAAATCTTTACTTTTTCAAAAATAAATAGGAGAAAAAATTCAATCTACAGCCAATTGAAGTAGAAAAAAAATGGAAATAATTACTCTCCTCCAAAAGAGGTGGTTTATAAAGGAAGTGAATTGTTCGTGGATGTGGATATGTGGATGTGTAGGGGTGTACAAAATCGAACCGAAAATCGAATCAAACCGTAAATCGAGTCAAATCGAGAAAAAAAACCCGACTAGTGATTGGTTTGACTTGGTTTGGTATTGGAAAAAAAAAACCGACTATATTTGGGTTGG
>JAJOOH010012529.1:0-11819 GCA_029582605.1 Solanum gracilifrons
TACTACTTGTTTTCGTTTTCTTTTAAGATACTAAACAGTAAAGATTCAAATGTTGAAAGTTTGTTTGTTTTTGCAGGGCTAAGATATGGAACCAAAGCGTGTTGTGGATATGGAGGCGGTTTATACAATTATAACCAGCAAGCGTTCTGTGGAAATACGAAACAAGTAAATGGGAAAACGGTAACAGCAAAAGCCTGTAAGGATCCACAAAATTATGTAAGCTGGGATGGAATTCATGCCACTGATGCAGCAAACAAGCTCACAGCAGATGCCATTCTCAATGGTTCTTATTTTGATCCTCCTTTTCCACTTCACAAGTACTGTGATATCCAGCCTATAGGTTGACAATGTTGTTTAATTTCTTGTGTTCAGCAATAATAATGAACCACCACTTATGAGTACTCGTTACTCGTCAAGTTAACAGACTTATCTGCACTCAGTGTTTACACCAAACCATGTTATGCTTGCCATATGCAAGCACATGACATTCGTTTATTAGTTTGGTGTAAAGACGACAAACAGTTTTTCCAGTAAATGATATGGCTTATCTTTAAAATGTGACAGATATTGATGGAAACTTTTAAAACAAGGACTTGATAATTGAGTTGCATCATCCCATAACAACAAACTTCATCTATGAGTTGTGATCCATATCCTAATCTAATTTTCTTATAAAAAAAACAATCCATCTATGTCTCTATGAGTTGAATTTAATCATTAGGTACAGATTTAGTTTGTGAATATATAAAAGTTCTTATGCTTCTCAAATTGTGATTAAACTAATGCACACCAGCAAAAGATACTCCTGATTGCATCAGAAACACCAATGGTTACAGCCTTAGGGCTCATTGGGTATAGGGTATAACTAATCCCGGGAATAATTTTGGATGAGTTTATTCCATGTTTGGTTGAGATAAAATCGTGAGATAACTTATCCCGAGATTAGTTATCCTGGGATTATAGTGTTATTTTTATCCCACATTGAAGGTGAGATAACAATCCTGAGATGACTAATCGGGAGACGGGACAACTTGTTCCCAACCAAACGAGTCCTTAAGAATTTTGTTGACTTCTCTTTAAGGGTTTTAATCAAGTGCAATAACTATTAAAGAAAATTCTTAGCTTACAGACCAATCTTTAGAAAAAATGCAGACAGCTCAACAGAAGATTATTCTAAGTTTTCAGATTGGCCCATACATTATGTCAAAACATTATAAAATTTTGGTTTTACAAATTAAAGTTTTAGTTAATTGTGCCTTCTTCCTGTCAAGAATAAAGTTCGTATTTTTTTAAAAAAAGAAAAGAAACAAACAAGTATGTCAACAGTTAGTGTTAAACATTGAATGTTTCTTTCACTTTAAAACAGTCAACTTAATAGTTTAATAGCATAGCATTATTTAAAACATTATCAGCTAATGATCTCACTTTAGAACATTCTAATCATTTTGGAGTTTCTTAATTGTTCTAAATAATAATCTTCAACCAACCATAAAGTTTATTTGATGACAGTTTGTACACTCAAAAGGAATCTCACCTTTTATGCATAAGAGAGAGCCTATTGCCTTTATATTTTATTCATTTATTTGAAGGGTGTGTTTTTGGAAACCAAGGATAACCCGCACTCGGTAAACCCCTCACCATGTAATATGCAAACTGCAAATCACACCGGGGAAGTAAACCGCACTAGACACATCTATGTGGCACCAATCAACTGAGTCACTTTGAAGGGTGTTTTGTTGTTTGAATCATGCAAAAACTTTAAGAAACTACATTGATTTCCTAAACATGAATGTATATACACCCAAAAAATGGAAAGAAGACAAGAATTGAAAACAACAAATTATAAAGTTGAAAAGAAAATAGAATCAAGGAACATAACTATTTTCAAGAACTGGTTGAGTTCTGATACCTGAAGCAGAAGGCATTCTGCTATTCCCAACCCAAACATCATCCAAAGCCTCACTTTTTTCAGATTGTCTCTCCATATTACCTCTCTTTTTTAGCCTAACACATTTGTATATCAAAATTCCCATCACAATCAACAATATTAATCCAACAATTCCTACTCCAAATCCTATTACCCACCATTTCCATTTCCCCTTTTTCTCCTCCTCCTCCTCCTCTGCCTTCAATGAAGGAACCACTATCGCGAAATGCCCTTGTCCTCGCGATATACATGTGTTGTTCATTGTAACATTACTGAACTCTATGGTTCCATTTTTGACAAATCTAACACATTTCACATTCTTGTTGTAGTCCTTGTTTGGAGGGAAATGAATCAAAATGTGATTTTCCATGGTATTGAGCTCAACCATTCCATAATTTTCTCTGCTTCTTCTTGCATCATATGCTAAAAAGCCTATAACAGGTGTTACAAATGTGTAATTTGTAACATCATAGTATTTGGACGACAAATTCCCAAGATTTTCATAAATTATATCAAACCTCTTAACAAAAGGCCATGGTAATACTCTGTGTGGAATTTTAAAGAAGCTAAAATTAGCCCCTCTTCTCCAAAAACTTGAACTTCTAAGACGAACAATTGAACTTTCCATGCCTGAAAAATTTGTAGGAAGGGGAATATCATACAATTTACCCGTATATCGTTTCGACATATTCTTGATTGAAAATTCATGAATATATGAATCCAATGAGTCTCGATCCAACGTAGAACTCGATCCTCGTGACGATAACGATATCAATAACAACAATAATAATAACAACCAAGACATCAGTGGGATGACTTTACATATATTGTTATTATTAGACCCCATCAACAATCCTCATTCATTCCCATTTCTTCCAAAAACATTAAAATCTTTATCAATGTGACATAAATTAATGCAAGAAAAAGGCATGGAAGATCATAACTAATTAAACAATAAACGAACCCTCTCAAAAAGGGGTTTTAGGGATATTAATCAAGAATTGAGATTGCTAATCTCCAAGATTTGGAGGAGTATGAGAGGGGATGGACTCTTAACAAACAAGATTATTTAGGTATAATGAAAAAATTGGGATCTTTTATAAATGTGGTTCTAATTCTAATATTCTTAGGGGCCTAACCTTAATCTGTCACCTTAATAAAAAGTACAAAAAAAGAGGGTCCCCTTAAGAATTGTTCTATGTTGTTACTTGTTACTCAATTTTTTTATTTAATAAAGTTTATGTCAATTGGATTAGTTGGAAATAAGATATGTAATTTTTTTCTTATAATTCATTACTACTTTATAAATTAAGCCAACTGGACTTTTGTTGGGATCACAATCAATCTACCATGAAGGACAAAGCTATATAAATATAAGATTTGTATAATAAAAAGCTTATTTTAAGGAGGTGGGTTGAATGGTCCATTTTGTTGGTAAAATCTATCTGTATTCTAAGTTACCTTTTTTGGTGTATTAGAAGTTAGAAGAATATCAACGTAGAAGAAAGAAATCTTGGTGGAGGAAATAGAAGTCGATATAAAAATGAATATTATTGGGTATTCAAAATTTCATAAACTCGATTAATTCAAATTTACACTATGTATAGCACATTAAAAGAGAAATACTGATTTATCAAAAATTTCTCCATTTCTATATTCAGATCTGATAGCTGTAAGAGATTTTGTATGCTTATACTAAATTAGAAAAATTATGTTTAATTTGAAGCGATCTTAATTCATGCCACCACACCTCTTATTTCAATTTTTGAACCAAAGTACGGCTAACTTTCTTAACAAAATTTATTTAAGTTTTGGTCTCCAAATGGAATTAGGTATTATGCATCTTCGATAATTTAGGCGTAATGTTGTTGAGATAAATGTGCACGTATGGTATGAAAAAGATTTTTACTCAGATCACTTAATTTGTATTATATTTTAACCTTGATTTATACCTAACTAAGAGAATTTATGTGATTACGATAAAAATTAATGATCTGACATGATTTTAAATCAGATTAATTTAAAATTGAAATTTTATTTAGAGATATAATTCATTTTTTTTAAGTTGTATTTTTTCTCATAAACATAAAATCCTATAATTTGTGAATACTATCCAAACTTTTCAACACTAATACAATCTTACCAAATAAGCAAACCATAGTTCATAACAAGGTAACAAAATATTCTAAAAAGCTACATTAATAAATTACAAAAATCGTCATTTTCATTAATGAACAGATGTTTGCGTTTATGTTTTCTAACACATATAATTTTACAATGATTTATGGTCTAAAAAAACACACGGTAATAACTAACTATTCTCTAATATAATTCTTTCATATGGTATGTGATACAAATAATTTATTCACCTCGAGCGTTAGTCTTTTTTATAAAATTTATAATGACGAGTTTTTATGAAATACGTTTTATGTTTTAAAAAAATTTAAATCCCAATTTGAAATTTAAAATCATAAATTTTTAAAAATTTATACAGATTTTATAAAATAAAAAAATTGGTACGAGGATACTAACTTTGGCCGGCGAGGTGACACGTGGATGGTTATGCTCAGTCAAGTAGTGCCAACTCAAGAATGCATACGAGCCGAAAGCTCACATCCACAATCAATTAGAATGCTTCTTAGTGCTAAACACTGCAAAAATTACAAATCTAAGATTCCTCTTTTTTATTCTAAGAAAGGATCGTTTGGTAGCTCGTTTAAATGTGAGTTATGAAATATTAAAATTAGTTAAAAAATTAAGTTATATATGTATAAAATTAACATGGTATTTGAATTCATATAACTATCTATATACAACTATTATTTTATACAAACTCTTCCCGTTTAAAAAAAATGATCTAGTTTGATTTGACACGGAGTTTAACAAAATGAAAAAAACTATTCAATTTTGTGGTCCTAGTTATGTTAAATATACCAAAATCTTTAATGTTGTGATCTTAAACATGTTTAGTGAAAAATTAAAATTAAAATATTGTCAATTAAGGAAAAGAGTCATTTTTTTAAAATGGAGAGAATAATACATAAATAACTAGACCTTTCATAAATAATTCCTTTACAAAATAATACATAAATTTTCTTATAATAATATTTACATTACTAAATACTACTTAAATAACTCCACCAAACAACCGTATGTTTGGTCTATTATTGGCTATATAGTAAAATAAATTGGTTAGAAGATGGAAATCCAAGATTTCTAATCTTTGAAATGTCCAACATGGACAATGGTAACAAGATTCTAAGAAATTATGAACTTGTCATCTTATTGTACGGAAGAGTAATTGTTTATTTTTTATGTTGTATAAAATAATAGTACTATATAGATAGTTATATGAATTTTTAAACTACAAATCAAATATATTTATATTTATATATACAACTTTTTTTTAAAACTAATTTTAAAATTTCATAACTCACATTTAAAGTAGCTACCAAACGATCCAATACGATAATGTTTCTTTTAAAATAAAAAAGAGGAATACTACTGCTCCTCCATTCCTTTTGAAAAAGAATGAGTGACTTTGGGGTATCAATTTCCATATTAGCACATACATTAATTTTACAATATTTAAAAAAAAAAAAAACTAGCATCGTTAACTACATAAAAGTACTATATATAAATTAATTATTTTATTAATGAAAAATTGTTTTTAAATAATAACCAAAATGACCAATAATATGGTAGGGAGGTAGAAGGAAAAAGAAACTAGGGATTTTCTTTTCGTACTATATAAAATTTTAAAATAGACGCAGAAGATTCTTACAAACAACAGAGCTAATAAAATGATAGTTACGAATTAAGGTTTAGTCTTATTCATTTTTTTAATCATCAAGATTCTAATGAAATGAATATGATTCCTTTATTTTTAATCAAAAATTTAAGTTTGAGTCTTGAGAACAAATCTCCATTTGATAGACCTTATACAGTATGAACGTCAATCCATAAATTTTGAATACCGAATAATTACATAAAAAAAGATAATCTTAATTAATTGATATCACATGTGTAATTATTTGATTCTATTGTGTTTTGTGATTTTTGTCCGATACGGCTAAACTAATATTAATATTCAGAGAAAAGTATACTCTCCCCGTCCTATATTAGTTGATAATTTTTCTTTTTACACGTATATTATGAAATCATAAATAAGAAGATAATTTTATTAATTCACTCCTAAAAAAACTTCCGGGTAATATTACAAACAAATGTGAACACTTTAAAAAAGAATTAATTGTAAGAGTAATATAGGAAAATTTTAATTGATGCTTTTCTGATTTAGTAGGAGTTTGGCCATGCGATTTCATCTCATGATTTAATATCATGAGATGATATCAACATTTGAACATGTAATTTTACACTGATTTCAGCTCATAATTTTTTTATCATGAGATGAAATCTCAAATTCTCCAAAAACCATGATTTGAGATTTTTCAAATACAAATATTAACCGACAAGTTATAATTTATAAAAATAACCCCACATTTATATCTACTAACAATTTATTTCATATGTAATTAAAAAAAATAATTCATATCATTACTTTTTAAACCATTTATACTCATTTAACGATTATTCTCACTAACATAAAATTTATTATTACTTTAAATCATTTCCTACTTCACCATTTATATATTCACCAAATTCTTTATTTTTTATCAAATTTATTTACCAACAAATGACTCAAAGTAATAATGTTGGTCCATCTTTTCAATCATATGATCAAGAAATGCACGTTCAACGTGAGAAGATTAACTGTGCTATATGAGATGATTATATTAAAGATTCTACAATTTATGTTCAATTTTATTTTTTTATTGAATTAAATTGATCAATAAATGTTGTACTTTTTTAGAATAACTTTGTGATAGTATCTTATTACGTGATCTATAAACTTTGCTTATTTGATAAGATTTTTAAAGAATTAAGACAATTTTAATAGCTTTACAACTTATTGTTATTTATGTTCATAACAAAACATACCACATAAAAAGTCCAAATTACATGTCCAAACAAAACTTCAGCTTCAACTCCATCTCATCATCTTATATTATGATTTCAATTCATGATTTTATATCGCATGACCAAACAAACCTTAGTAAAATAGACAACTAATATGGGATAACTATTTTTAGTAAGGAGATTAAGAGCCCGTTTGGATTGACTTAAAAAAAGTAACTTTTAAGTCACAAATAAAAAGTCAAACTTAAATGACTTTCAAATCAAAAATAAAAAGTAGGGGAAGACTTACTTTTGGTTTTTAACTTATTTTAAGTCAATTTAAACTTATTTTAAGTTATTTTTAACCTTACCAAACACTTCCTAACTTATTTTAAGTTATTTTATATCTGCCAAACACTTCCAAAAATTTGACTTGTAAACATATCTGATCAACTTTTAAACCAATCCAAACACCCGCTAACTAATATGGGAAGTGGGAGTACTAACAAATGAAAAGTGTTCCCATTTACTAGAAATTAGGGGTGACAATTGGACGGGTTGGGTTAAACTTTGGGCAGGTCAAAATGAGTCGAGAATAAACGGGTCAAGACCCAACCCAAATTTGTTTGGTCCAAAATGGGTTGGGTCAAAACGGATTAGGTAACGCGTCATAACCCAATCCGCCCAATTTTTATTAAATTTTAATAGCTTTGTTTGTTATTTTATAAACTTTTAATACCTAATTTTTTTTTCTTTATTATAACGATATATATATAACATATAAAATAAAAAATAATAAAAATATTTTGACAAGATTTCTCAAAAATTAATTTGAGTTATATATCAATTTTGATTTCTAATGAATTAAGCTAACAAATGGACGGATCAATAACCAATCCAAACCTAAATAAATTAAATCGAATTGGACGAGTTGAATTTGATTTTGCCACTCGTACTATAAATGAACAGGAAAAAACTATAGGAAAATTAAGATTTTGAAGATAGGGAAGAGACCAATGAGAAAGCTGAGAGGTTCCACGTATCACACACCACAATCAAATTTTATTGATGGATAACCAGAAGTAGGAGGAGCACACAAAATTCCCACAAGAAAAAAAAGGGTACTTTTTGGGGATATCAAGAAACTAAAAGAGATATTTGAGATACACAAAGAAAGAAAGAGAGGCCAAGAATCCAAGCATACACAGCTCAGTCCAAGATTTCAAGAATTGGCCAAATGGCAGCAGCAGCTTCTACTTCAATGGCGGCTACTGCCGTCTTTGCCTCTCGTTTCCCACTTTCCTCCACCACCAAAGCCGCCCCAGCTCGCTGCTCCGCCTTGCCTTACCTTCCACCCCGCCTTTCTGCTACTGCCTTCCCATCTTCTCTCAAATTTGCTGGTACCCCTCTTTCTTATTGGTCCTTGTTATAATGTTTCTTATACCATTAATGTTATTGATGGGGACTACCTATTAACGTTACACTTGTAATTAGGGGGAAAAAGAGAACCCAATTCAATTAAATTAGACATGGTGCTTTGGGTTAGTAGTATTTTTCTAAAAAGATCCTTTCTTTGTATTATTTATGTCTATTCTTGAATGTTTACATTCATTGTGTGAATCTTTTTAGTTGCTATGCTAATAAGATGTTAAGATGTCGATTCCCTTGTTAGAAAGGTGCTGACTTGTTAATCAATTTTCACTCGTGTGTGTGCTTGTCGAGCAATTTGAAATGGGGTTACACTTGAGAGGCATGATACTGAAACACTGAATTTAAGGGCAGTTTTTTTCACTTTATTTTCCTGATTCAATGAAATCAATTAATTTGGACACAGAGTGCTTTGTTTTTATTAGTTTTCTAGAAAAAAAAAGGTTTTTTTCCCATCTTTTTAAATCCTAACTATGATTGAGCATTTGTGCAGTAGTCTTTCTTGTTGCTATCTGTAATAAGTTGTGCAGATGTAGACTCCTCAATTTAAAAAGGTGTTAACTTGTCTCTGATTTCAATCTTGTATGTTTAAAAAACAATGTGAAGTGATTGTTGCTGGACTGTGTGGTTGTGTGACAAAATTGCTTCCATACTGTTGATGAATTGATTTAGAAACTTACTTTATCTGCTCTTTAAAAGCCATGTTGGCAAAAATGTTTTTAACATTTGCTAGGATGTTATCGTGATGCTCTTTCCATTTGCGATGAGCTCGTCTATTGCTTGATTATGATAAAAGAGCCTCCGTATATACCCCATGCTACTTGAGTTAGGTCCTGATTCCTTTGGTTAACAAAATTTTGATTTGTGTACAATTTCAACAAGTTATAGTGTTAAGTGTTCTTTCTACAAATGCATTTGGCGCCACTTTAAGGGTCCTTATTTTAAGGGAAATTAATATCATCCCAAAGAAATGGTGGAGTGCCTGAGGTATAGCAGTAACAACTTGAGGTCAAAGGTTCGGATAACAGCTAGACTCAGTGTGGGTTCATCTACTTGAATACTTGTGGGCAAGTTGACCTGATGCCCAGACACTTGTGCTTGTGACCTGTAGCTAGCTGTATTGTGGATTAATAGTGGTGCGACAAGCTGACCTGGACACGACAATCTTTTAAAAGAAAAAGGGAAAATGATATCTATAATTGACGATTGTCAATAAACTTGAACTAGCCATTTCTTTTAGACTTCTGTTTCACATTCAGTAGAATTATGAATGTTACACATTTTGATAGCTTCAGTGGAATCTACTGTGGGTTACTTCTATGTAATATCTTTCACATGTTTTCGGGATCTTTTTGATGAAGTAAACTGACATCACCCCGTTTTTGAAACTTGTGTAGATTTTATTTGTTACTTGCAATTTGATTCAGAGGTTCAAAATTTTGTAATGCTTTTAGTAACAGATGAGGGGTATCTATGTCAGATGCCATACTTCAATTGGAAGTGAACCTTGTATACTGTGTTGAACAGCCTCTCAACTGGATGTCTTAAAATAGAGCATAAAATGGCATAACATCAACTTATCTTAGAGGTCTATGAGTAATGAGGAAAGGAATATCTCATGGATATTATCATGTTATCTCCAAGTATACAGAAAGCCTTCCCAAAAGTTGGAGTGTAGTCATAAGAATCTGGTGCAGAAAAGGTCTAAGAACAGATGAAAGTGATACACTTTGCTGTTTTTAATATTGTTACTTAAAGTTAAACCTGACATAAACTACGAAGCATCGCCTACAAAGTCTGCTGTTTTCTATATACCGAAGTCAATACTTCATGTTGCTGTGCTCATCATCTTATGTTAATATTTTTACAGTGCCCAAGAGGTCTTCGCTACTCCAGGTCAAAGCCTCTTCATCAGAAGAATCTGGTGCTGTTGATACTAGTGAATTGTTGACTGATCTAAAAGAAAAGGTAAACTGGACACTTGCAAGCTGAGATCTTCTCTATTGCACTCACTTCAGTCATTTGATATACACACACACTCTCGGCTGCATTAGTACCTTACAGGTTATTCAGAATAAATAACGTTGTTCTGTACATAGTCCAAACTAGTGTAAGTTGCTTGTTTCTGTATAATATTTTACTGCCAAACCTGTCATACTGGTATACTTGTTTTCTATTTTGTAGTTATTGGCTGTGTTATAAATGATATTTAGGTGCTAACCCTATGAGTGTTTTTGGTTAATCGCTTACAGTGGGATGCTCTTGACAACAAGTCTACAGTTATAGTTTATGGCGGTGGGGCAATTGTTGCAGTTTGGCTGTCTTCAGTTGTTGTTGGTGCTATCAACTCAGTTCCTTTGGTAGGTTGATCAATGTGATACGATACAGTCTGTTCAATTTCTGTAAAGTGAAGTGAGATTGTGTGTTGCTTTTTAGATTTTCTTATGTGGTTTGCATTCACCTATCTAAATTAGCTAATCTTTCTTCCTCTTTCTACAGCTCCCAAAAATCATGGAGTTGGTAGGTCTTGGATATACTGGGTGGTTTGTCTACCGCTACCTTCTCTTCAAGGTAAGCTTTTTGACTGTGTAGCTACTCGCATCATCTTTTACATACCGAACTCAAGCACCTAACAGGCAGTACAGAGCCTGTTTCCTATAGCAGCATGCCATTATTTTACTTTCGTCCTATGGGGTGGAGTTTGTTAAACATCTATCCGGGAATTGGAGATTGGCTGTAAATTAGCCACTACTGACTAATAGCCTGAATTTGCAAGGTCGTGTGTTACCTTGTTTTCTTTTCCGTAGTTGTGAACTAATCGTTTACAACCATGGTATTTTACTAATTGGTCAAGACTAGATTATGCTGGGAATATGAAACAAAGGGTTCATTTTTAGTCAGTTTATAACCCTATAATCCATCATATCCCCCACGATATTCCTTCCCAAAGATCCTTTAAACTATCTGCTGCAACATTATCCACATCTCATTCCATTATCTGAGAAAAATCTGCTTTTAGCATCAAATTCGGTAACAACAGCTATAGAGTTTTGCCATTTGGTCAGCACTGCATCTTTTACCATGAGATGAAGCATGTGTAGACCCTGTAGCCAGGTCCTTTGACAACTGAGTAAGAGCCTGTTTGGATGGGCTTTTAAGCTGGTCAAACTGGCTTAAAAGCCAGTTTTTGACTTATTAAAGTGTTTGGCAATTATCAAAGTGATTTATTTTAAGTCAGAAATGACTTATTTTAAGCCAAAAGCTAAAGCTAGGGGAGGGGAGCTTTTTTTTTTTTAACTTAAAAGCCCTTTTATGTTGACCAAGTATATTACCTTTTTGCCCTTAATTCTTTTATACATTTCCCAAATTGCCCATATTGAATTAACCCTAACATTTATTATTATTATTATTATTTTTATTATTGTTATTATTGTTATTATTATTATTATTGTTATTATTCTTATTGTTATTATTATTATATTATTATTCTTATTATTATTATATT
>JAJOOH010012532.1:0-10477 GCA_029582605.1 Solanum gracilifrons
GAAGAAGTATTGAGAGAGGTGATTAAATATGACATGGCTCATCTATAACTTACCTAGGACATGGCCTCGATAGAAGGATTAGAGTAGAAATTTAGTAGGTAGTCGAACATTTGTTTAGTGTCTTATTAGTATTAGTATTACTAGTCTCCTAATATCTTATTCTTTGGTTTTACTACTCTCCTTAATTTCAGTTATTGTATTACTTGTTGTTGATATTGTTCTTTTCTCCATCATTTTGGCCACAATGACATTCATTACGGCATTTACTTCACTATTATATTTCCTTTTTGGACATTCTCTGATTTTCTTTACTTTAGCCGAGGGTCTACTAGAAACAACCTCTCTGCCTTCACAAGGTAGAAGTAAAATCTGCGCACGCACCACTCTTTCAGACTGCATTTGTGTGATTACACTAGGTATGTTGTTGTTGTAGTAGTATGAATTGGGATAGAAAGAACAGGACTAGGATTCCTCAAGTTATATAAGATGAAAAAGTGGATACATTTTTCAGTCCCACTGAGATCAGCAAGTGTATATATAGAAAAATACCTAAAACCTTATTCCATATAGATGACTAGAAAACCAATCTACCACATAAATGTTCTAAAGGCACTGGTCTTGAAACGTTCCAGCGGCGCACACCACCAAGATGCATCACTGTATCGCAAGGAAAGCCCTCTTCATAGAAACATGATGTTTCTTACATAGCCAAACCTAAAATTTTGATGAGGAAATGGAACAAGATATCCCCAAACTATTTAGAGATTCTCTGGCAATAATATTAGCACAAAAGACAAATTTGAATGAGTTGAATTTCATTGCTCTGCATACACCTAATGCAACAATTGAGGTTTATGAATTTGTAAGCTTTCTTGATTCTAGATTGGTAATCAGCCTTTTGTGAGATGACCATGTAAACACATTGAGTTTCAATGAAAATTTTGCATTATAGGGAGAGGAGGAGGGGAGGAGGGGGGGGGGGGGGGCTAGAGAAACACACACATTGGAAGCACTTTGAAGGATTGTGGTGCTTTATGTTAGACAAGGTTATTGAAAGTAGACTGCCAAACGGATTATCAACTCTTCAGTTTTCCTATTATTAGAGTTTCAAAAGATATAAAAAAACCAACAATAAAAAGACATTTCCTAGTGAAAAAGGATAATATAGAATCCTTATGGGGTGGGGAGATGGACAATAAACACAGTTGGCATGTGTAGTGCAAGAAAGAGTGTATTGAGACTCAAAGGTAGAGATGACTGAAAGCAAAGAATGCAAGGGACATGCCGACTATATATGTGTCTTTATATCGGATGAAATGTTAATCCTTTAGTGGTTTAGAAAGAATGGATCCTACCTCCCATATACCAAAGTTGGCACGCCCTAAATCCTTGGAGGACTTGACCGGCACGCGGTGCCTTAACTTGACCCAGTGGATCACTTTACATTCTACATAAATATGATTTATATGTAAAAGTGGAAGAGAAATCATTTCATAAAACATTTTGCACTTTCAATAAGTATGAAGTTGTAATCCAAAAATAAGTGTATTCATAAAAGCCATACAAAGTCACATCTGGGAATAACAAAATGAGACACCTTATGACAATAACATCTATGGAACTTCTATTACTTGCACGAATAGAATAATATTGGGACAAGACCCGGCTATACCCAAAATTATAGGAGTTCATGTCATAAGGAAAACTGTCAGGTAGTAAATGGGACTCACCAAAATCAAGAGAGCGAGAGAGCAGAGTGCCTAGCGAAGATCTGTGCCGCCCTGAAAGTCCATACCTGAATCCATAATAAGGAGGCAGCAACCACGACAAAAGAGATGTGAGTACATATGAAATACTACTCGCATGAAGAGAAACCCGTATATGAAAAAATGCAATACAATATGAATAACTACGTGAGAACAAATCATGAGTCAAGATAGATTCCATTTCGATGAGAACATTTAAATGAAGCTTAGACTTTAAATAGACATAGCATGTTTCTTTCGTGGGATAATCCAGTAACTGACATGACATTAACCACCATGTGCAGCTCATGCTACTCTGACTTTTAGCCTAAGATGGAGAGGGTCTCACCACAATGCCATGTGGTTTCGACAAGTATGCTAGCAAATCATGAATCTCAACCAAGGTAGACTATCTAAGGAGTGGGTCCCCTAGCATCCTGGTTCTTTTTTTTTGTTTTTGATAAAACCCTAGCATCCTGGTTCTTTATGTTGTTCATTCCAATGATCTCATCACTAGGCTACGCTAGCTTGATATGTGGACCCCAAGATGGTAACTTACATACTCACCTTGATGGCTATTGTAACTGCTTATGTACAACAAATGCCATTAGAGTGATTTTTTTCTGACCTAACTAGCTGAGTCCCTTGCACAAAGGGGTTGGGTTGGTATTTTGGCTAGCAGTGGATTATTTATCACTCTGCAATTAGTTTCTATTGTACTCTGCTGCAAAAGTTCTGAAGTTTGAAGTTACTTATTGTTTTAACAGAATATTAAATTGGTTTCTGGTGTTGTACTAATCAATTCTCTAGGACAAATGGTTATGTAAATTTGATTAACTAAAACTAACATTTGCTAATCATATACAATGGATCTGTACTTATGCATCAACATAATGCATGTGTAAATCTTAACTTCTTTTTTAGGGAGTCTTCGTCTATTTAAGTTCAAATATATGTACAAAAATATCATTAATGATGATTGATGAAGTTTGAAATCAATGAAAGTAACATGTTCACCTCCATTTAATGATATATTATATCACCATCTATTTGGCATTTTGTTAATTATTTTGTAGTATTAATTTTTATGAAGAGTTAGTAGTCAAAACACACATGAACTATCACTTTCTCGCGAGTTCCACACTCCAACTATCAGTTGTTTCCATTTCCTACTTGAATTATCACCATCTACGTATTAAATAAAAGACTCCTCGAAGTTGCCAACTATTAGTTGTTCTCTTTTTCTATCTGCACTATCACCATCAAATCAGATAGGTGTGTTCTAATACATGTATGTTGATAGTTCAGGTAGGAAAAGGGAACAACTTATAGTTGGGGGTGTGATACTCGCGAAAAGATTATAAAATGTTCCCAACTTTGGAAATTGATTTCTGTATTGATACTTTCTAATGAAAAATTTGGAAAATTTATATAAACACTGGAAACACCGCAATTTTAAACAGGCATTTTTGTTTGGTTCAAGTGAAAAGGGAGGAAACAGTTTGGAGGTTTCGGGGGAAGATGTGGCAACTTTAAACGATGAGTAGGTTATGGTTAATTGGGACATCAATTATGCATAATTTTGAATATTGGTCCAGCAGCCAGACATGTTGTAGCTTTTCCAGTTTCTCTTCCCATTACCCATGACACTATTTTCCTTACAACATCTTGATGACCGTCTTTTATTGCTCTGGCACCTGCAACCTTTGTGTGATGTAAGTCCTTGTGAACTTGCCTGATGGACATGTTGGTTGCAGGGAAATTATCAATACCCTATCCTCCATAAGGTTCATATTTTTTGTCTAACTTTACCATTTTCCATTTCTACTCCTCTGGGGAGTGCCATCTAGTACCTTCTTTGCAGTGATCCAGTCACTTCTATTTTGTTGCGATATTTGTAACCCCTTTAATAGCCAAATAATGTCCATGACTCCAAATTTGTTCAACGTAAACTCTGAATGGTGCAATTATTCTTTTGGAACTGGTAAGGTTGTGAATGGTGCAATTGTTTCTCTTCTTAATGAATGGAGAGGAGACATCATTGGTGGACAGGTAAAACAGAAGAATGTTTGCAGATACTTGGATGGAGGAGTTAACTTATGTATATTGCTGTGTTGACAAATCATCAAGTTAGTGTTTTGGAGTCAGTTTTGGCTAAGATTATCGATCACCTGCTCCTAAAATTTTGACATAACTACATCTGTATGATTTTCTTACTGTTGGACTTGTTTTCTTACTGTAGATTCTGTTCGTACAGTTTCTACAAAGCTAAGTTGTTTGCGAAGGTTGAGTGTGCTTTACATGGGTCAACATTCATTTATGTAAATTAGCATTTCCTAATATGTTATGATTTAGCTTCACTTGTTTTTGTTATATGTAACTCTAGTATTTACACTTGACTGGATAGTACACTCAAACTTACAACATTTACTAGTAGCTCTTGATTTATGAGGATGGATTATGATCCATATGACCCCAATTTTCTTCCATTTTCTTCTCTTTCTTCTTTTGGTTGATGAGATTTTGTCATGAGTTCCAGATCAGTTGGTATAAAACTTGTTGAGTTGCATTTATTTGAGAGGTACTTGGCCCATGCACGTGCACAATACAAAACAAATACATGCAATAAGGCTTGTTTAAGCTTTCATTTTCAGCCTGCCTAAACTTGTCCAAGATAAGTGCTGAAGTGTGTCTACTACCTCATCTTAAAGTTTAAAATATCATAAATTTATTTTATTATGCTAAGATACCCCAACGCGTGGGCCTGACTCTTTTTTTTGTAACAAGCCTGTGGAAAGCTGTTTATTATCCGTGTAAGACTTGAACTCGTGATCTATACTTTATCTACTATGTTGAATTATGTATACCTCATCTAATTTTCTTATAATCAAGAAAAGTCTACGTGCATGATTCGAAATTCAGTGAATAATGGACTTGACCCTCTACCTTTTTCCACTTTATCTTTTTGTCTGCGGTAGAGTTCGAACCAGTGATGTGCTCCTAACAAACACATTGTTAAGTTGCTGTGACCTATCAACTGAAAGGACCAGGTCCTTTTAGCAACTATGCAAGAAGGAAATTGCGGAAACATAAATCAAACACAAGGAGTTTATCTGGAGATCTTCTTGCTCAAGGGCGGCAAAAATCACGACCTATCTCCAATAGGATTTCCCTGAATTTTCCACTATAATTCGAGCAATTTTAAGGTTACAACACGTACACCTAAGGAACTGACTCTAACAACACCTACCCAAACCTCAATAATTCTCCCTAATTGTTGGTATCTTCTCCAGCTCCTTCAAAGACTCTACCCAGTCTAAAACGTCCCTTTACAAAAACAAAACAACACCTAGTACAAATTACTAGGAATGTAAAAAGCATATAGTTAAGGACCACAAGAATCTAGCTTTTACAACTCAGAACTACTTGGCCCAGCCTTATCGAGAAAAGGTAGAACAGTATGAATAACACTTGATAGGAAAAGGTTCTTAGTTGCAACAATTGACTCTTCTTCTTCAGCATCAATATAATGCTTTATATGGAGTAGAATAGCTGCCTATACTTTTCCAAATCCAACCAAGCCTTGGTTCAAGAATTTCCGAGAAATCAATCCTTCTTTGACTTGGTTTGGAATCGGCCAACTTCTCCTTATTCCAAGCTAAATCCATGTGTTCAATTATGGTAAGTTTCCATGTCGTTAACTCCAGTTACTTATAGAACTGAATTAAAGCATTAATCTCAATTCTCCAATGTTCCTTTTTGTCGCGTGGAATACCTTCTCTTGTGTAGATCAAAGAATCTCTTCTAGTTCTTGTTTGAGGAACCTGGTTCTGTAAGCAATTCCTCATCACCATTGCTAGCTTCACCAATTTCTTTTGGATATTTGCCAAAGACCTGGTTCTTATACATCTTCGTCTATCCTTCTTGTACATTGATTGTTAATTGTACATTGTTTGTCAATCATCAAAATATCATAGTATCTTAAATTAAGACTCAGATTAAAGTAAATCAGAACACGTCACACGTTAAGCTCTTGCGGCTTGACCAAAGCCTCGAGGACAAGTGATAACAACACAAACAGCAGAAGACTCTAAAATTAGAAGATTAAAAAGAGGGAAGGAATTGATTCTTGAAAGAGTAGAACACAAGCTCAAATATTTGATACTTGAAACCTTGTACTAAAGAAGTTGTGAATCAATTATCTCAAAAAAAGGTTGTGAATCAATTAAGAAGGAGAAGAAGAAAAATAGGAGGGAAGAACTAACAAGGAATCTTAACATTGAAGAAATTCAAGCTATGATTCAAGGTAGAATATAAATGGCATAACCCTAAAGAGAACCTCAAAGGTCTCCACAAGCCACAAAAGCTACTAACATTAATATTAATTCAAACTCAGCTACAATAAGAAGAAAGAACCCCCTACTTTACCAATGTTCAAAAAAAAATAAAGAAGAAAGAACCCCCTTCATGTAGAAGCCTAGAAGGGGGCTGCCATTCTCCCTTGAAATTATCAATGGGGTAATCAAACTAAATTAAATAAACTAGTAAAATCCCCAGGTTCATATAAGACTACCAACACTTCATTCTATAAAGCTATATAAGTAGTCAGCATAGCATTGAATAATCTTCTAGAACACAAGTTTGGGTCACTGGACTCGCTTCTTCTTTGGACAGATTTCTGGACCAAAATCCAACTCTTATTGGTATTCAATCTGGGCCTCCAAATAGAAGTAAGACTTTCCCAAAACATCTACTTTGGTCTGGACTTTGGAGCTCTTATTCGGTCAAAAAAACGTGTTTTCATTGCTAATTAGAGCCTATTAAAGCTCTAGATATTCCATTGCCCATAATGAAGTTGTGCTTTCTTGAATGCTATCAACAAGTGTCTTCCACCTCATCTAATTGTGTTAGTATTCCCGAAAAGGGTTTGTAAAGGTCTTACGACATCCTTTTAACTGCCTCAACTTTTGTATTAGATGTTCTAGTTCTCTCACATTATATCAGAGCCACATTTTAGGAATTTCATTCCCACACTTGTTATCTAACCACAAGGACGTGAGGAAGGGTGTTGAATTATATAGTTGTCTCACATGGATTGTGTAAAGGTTTGGAATAATAGGTCCTTTTACCACTCTACTCATGTCTTAAAGTTTTGTGTTGGGCAGATTGGATGCTTAAACTTTTTAACTATTAGATATACTAGAGTGTTGTGGGTGACTAAATGGATAGTAGAAAGATGAGGTTAATTAATTGATAAGTCTGTTGAAATGTGAACCCTGTCTCAGAAGAAGAATAGAGTTTTTGATTTGTGTGATACATGGATTTAGTTAGTTGATTTATTTAGGATATTGATATAAGGATACATGTATGGTTGAATACATGTATGATACATGTACTAAACTAAGTACATGCTAGGATAGTCCTATAAATATCTAGACATTATAGTCATTTTTGATAAGCCAAAATGTAAGTCAAGTTGGTAGAAATCCACTTGTCTTCTAAGTAAATCATTGATTGAGAAAGCAAGTAGACTGAAGTAAGAAAGAATGATATCCTCTACGTGTCTTCAAGAAGGAGTTTGAGTGATTCAGAGTGCTTTTTCTCCCCTAATTTTTCCAACAAAGGCACTATTAGCTTTAAAAGACATGTGTTAATTGGTTATCAGTCATATTCTGAAGCTACTCACCATTAACTTTGCAGTCAAAATCAGGCAATGACATTGTGACTCAATTTTTCAATTTTATTTTTACTTTTCTTGCCTGTCAGATTCAGCTAAAATATTGTTATTTTTCCTAGAAAAGCTTATTATAGTTGAGTGTTTCTTCTGATGTACAATTCCCCCATCTTATTGCTTTTAAGGTCTTTGGTTCGATTACTGGGGTTAGATTCATCATTGCGGCATTTCCAAACATAGGACGTGGACCTGTTTTGAGCATTGACATCCATCGAGGTGCATTGACAGAAGGATGTTTAACATTTGCAATTGTTAGCATTTCACTTGGACTTTCCAGAAGAAGTCGTGCGAGTACTTTCATGAAGACATGGATATCCAGTCTGTCCAAACTGACTCTTCACATTCTTGGTTCTGATCTAACAGGGGGATGCATGAATCCAGCTTCTGTAAGTACTTCCTTGTGCTATAAAGTATATGTTTTATAAAGTGAAGTTTCTGTATGGGCAAGATAGATATTGAGTTAAATAAATTTTGTAGGTGATGGGGTGGGCTTATGCTCGGGGTGATCATATTACTAAGGAGCATATACATGTTTATTGGCTTGCTCCAATACAAGCAACTTTGTTGGCTGTTTGGACTTTCAATTTGCTTGTTTCCCCATCGAAAGACGAAGAAGCAAAGAAGAGAGAGAAAAAGTCAGAATGATGCATCATTCTTTTCTGGTTCAGAAACTACATGTATCAACTTATTTATTTCTTTTTAAAAACTTAATTTGAAAAGTGTTCAGTGAAGGGATGTATTATTTTGCGTCAATATAATGTTAACCTCCCCTGTGTTTGAATTCTTGATGAAAATCCCCTATCTATGTTGGTTTTCTTATGAAACAATTAAACAACAAAAAAGAATATTGTAGAGTGTTGTAAATTTATCATATTAGTGTGGATGCCCGTAACTTCAAGGTGTAATTCCACCATTATCTGTAGTAATACCTACACTTTCGTACATCCACATTGATCTCCCACAGCCCCACAATCTTTCCCTATATTCTCAAAAGGTTCATGTCATGTTTATCACAACCGTACCCTCTTTTAGTAGTATATTATATATATAGATGCATGATAGGTGGTGGATAATATAATATACTTGAAGATTTGGAAGGAATAAGAAAAACTCTCATTTCTTGCCTCTCTATTTCTATTGCTTTCATCTTCTAATATTGTTACTCTTTCTGTTTGATATTAGAACAACAAGAATCTCTAATCTTTGAGTTCCAAGTTATATTTTAGTTTCTACTACAGTGAGTATTTATAATTTCATGTTTCGGTATGGAATTCATTTTATAGTTGCATTATGAACATAGAATGAGGTATGTTTCTAATTTACTAGTTTGGCTAGTGTGAGGTAGTAATATCATTACAATAGTTTTGATACTTTTTTTTTTGTTAAATACCAATTTAATTTTGTTCATAAAATTCTATTAAATATGAGCAGATTGTTATGGGCTCAGATCTTTCTTGTTTGCTAGGTTTGCAGGACATATTAATTGATATATTTGAAGATCAAGATTTTCATAGCTATTGTAAATTAGTGCTGAAGAACTTTGTCTGTTAATGTCTGAATTGGTTTTGATAGTTATGTTGTGAATAATAATTTAACCTTCTTGATGACATAACTCAACAATATAATTTTGTATTATCACATAATTTCTTAGCATCAATAGTTGGTTGAGTTAAAATATATAAAGTGTATAGTTTTACGTGTGATCAAGCTGATATTATTAAGAGTTTTACAAAAAAAAAATACAATTTAGATTAATATGCTATTTTTGTTGATATTTCCTTCATATATGCTATTTTTGTTAACTGAAATTGAAAAAAAAAATGATTCTTTGTATATTTGATTTTATGCCTATAGAATAACATTTTGAAAAGGAATAGTGATACTAATTTCATATATAATTTTAAAGATGACAGATGGTCTTCTCTAATTCTTTTGGCCTATTGCTCCTGAAGAAACAATATATTATAATGATTTGATTATTAATGAAGGCATGTCAGAGAAATATTTTGCTTAATTAGTTTCTCATGTATTCACAGAATAATCTATCTATATCTATATCTATACTACCTTAAAAGCATAAACTTCCTTACTTACATGTTAAATTACTATAATACCCTACATAAAACACTCAACTATATATTTGAATATCAAATGTCCTCTTGAAAGGTTGTGACTTTTCAGATGAGTTGTGACTTAACTAAAAGGTTGTGACTATTTTTATGAGTTGTGGCTTTTTCAAAAGGTTTTGACTTAACGATAAGTTGTGACTTTTACAAAGAATTGTGACTTTACAGATGAGTTGTGACTTTTTCAAAGAGTTGTGATGTTTCCGATAAGTTATGACTTTTCCAAAGGAGTGTCACTTTTCTGATGGGTCATGACTTTTAAGATAACACACCATAAACACATGTTCATACTACCCTTTGTTGGCTATAAATAGAGAGGTTCCTCTCATTTTTCACCCACAAAAACTTTCTAATCTTCTAATCTTCTTCTTCTTACACTTTAAAAATGTTCGTGTAATTTATTGTTGTTGAGTGAGTTTAAAGGTCAGGGGAATTTGAGATACCACTATTTTGATGAAGTAAATCATTCTATCCTAAGAGGATATATATTGCAGAACCTTGAGTACTTGAGGGAAATAATTTTTGGTGATACAATAATTGTTTATTTTTTTGTTTAATATATATAGTAGTATGTAATGTTCCAATATATGAAGGTAACGTGAAATAGTCAAAATTTATTTGTTTTTGTTTAGAATTTCTCATGTGAAGCAGATATATGCTTCTGAATATTTTCTTAAAAAATATTGAACTTCTCATGAGTAAGAGAATTGTCATGAGTAAGAGAATGACTTTATTTACAATGTTATTTATGTGATTGAGATTTTCAGGAATGACGCCGGGTTGAAGGGTGTATTAGTTTAATTTTTATTTTCATTTAATTACTAATTTTTATGACAAAAATATTTTTATTATATGCAAATATTTATTTATAT